>CAMOHE010031032.1:0-21417 GCA_946598075.1 Artocarpus hirsutus
TATCTTTAACAGGATGATGGAATAGATTGTTGTTGGATATAGAGTGAATCATGTGAGGAATATGAGTGATTAAGAAAGAATTTGTCCCTCATTTATTATGAGAAAGATATCTGTGGGCCCCTCGATAAGTTAGACTGAAGAAAAATGTATGGCCATACTAGAATGAATTGATAAGGGTTATCAATATCAGTCTACTTAAGATCGAGAAATAATATGATTGAATAGTATAAGGATGACATAGACCATGCCTTATGTCCAATCAAATTATCTAAAGACAAAAGGACTTTAATACTTATTGTGGATTAGGTTATGTCGGATTATTGACATTTGCATAACTTGGGTAATCATAATGTCTTGCTGGAGGCCACTTATGATTTGTGGGCTAGAAACATAATTTCAAACCCACTACCAACGTTATATGAACCTACAGGGTCGCACACTTAGAACAGACCAATAACGAATTTTGGAGTAACTGTGTCTAGGTTCGATGAACCTGATAATGTCCAGATTCGATGTACTAGATATGTCTAGGTTCATTGAATCTGACATTATCTAGATTATCTAAATCATATTCGAATTACTGATATTATCTAGATTTTCTGAATCATATTTGAATTACAAGCATTATCTAAATTCTCTGAATCATATTCGAATTATAGTTTACTCTAGTTAAAATCTGACTCTATCTCGAAGTCAATATATATATATATATCTGTTTTAGGGTGTCTAGTCGTATTAAGAAGAGAAAAAGCGTTCTCATTTTCAAAAGGGCAAAGACATTAAAACCCTAAAAATTAGAGAGAGTCATTTAACACAAAAAAGGGTGTTAGCACACCAATTCGTTTTTGAAAGAGTCTGTTCATGTGGATACCTGTAGAGGACGTTGCTCTAAGTAACAACATCTGAATCTAATCTCGATTACCAAAAGCTCGAGTTAGGGTGTCACTGGAGTGAACCCGCTCTCTCCCTTCTAGAATCTTGCCCGTTTTGTTATCCTGGTAAGATTTCATGGCTTTATTATCAATCTAATCGAATTACATGGATCCTACGAGGGTTTTGTGGGAATTAATTTTTAATTTTTCGCTGCATATTTAAATCATAAAATCCAACAAAACCCAACACTAAGTCCTTGATTTCAAATTCAGTGGCTAGGCTTGTCTTCAACCGATTCACCTGGCCTTGATCATCTTCTATGAGTATGATATCACCTATATGTGTACTATCAAGACTATCATCTTACTATTTTTGAGTACTTGATGAACATAGTATGATTAGTCTGAGCTTGGCTATATTTTTTTATTGAGCAAGTTTTCAAACCAGGTTCTAGGTGATTGCTTTAGACTATATAGAGATTTTTCAATTGGCATACCCTTGAACTAAATCTTTCTTCATAAGCAGGAAGAGGATCCAAAAAGACTTATTCTTTTAGTTCCTTATTCAAGAATGCATTCTTGATGCCTATCTGTTGTAACAGCTAATTGAGATTTGCTACAAGTGACAGGAGTACTCTCATAGTATTCAACTTTGCCACCGGTGCAAAGGTTTTCATGTAGTCAATGTCGTAGGCTTGAGAAAGACCCTTGGCCACCATTTATGAGTTGTGCCTTTCAAGAGTTCCATCTGATAAGTATTTAGTGGTAAAAACCCACTTTATCCAACCGTCTTCTTTCCACTAGGAAGTTCTTCAATCTTCTAAGTTTTATTCTTCTCAAGTGCCTTTATCTCCTTAAGAACAACATTTTTCCATTCTAAAGCCCATATGGCATCCTATATATTTTTTAGAATCTCTATACAAGAAAGTTGAGAAGTGAAAGCAGCAAAGAATGGTGAAAGATCTTTGTAACATACAAAGTTGGATTTTGGATGCTTAGTAGATAACGTACTTCCCTTAGGAAGAGCTATGAGAATATTTTGACCAAAACTTGACTTTTTTTGAGACATAGAACCAGCATTAGATTTTAAGATTTTTTTTTGTCTCGGACTAAAAATTACCTAATGTATTTTAAACCTATTTGGGTTGGATTCTTGGCCTGTTAGAGGAGCGTTGGTTTTTTTTTTCCTTTGTTTTGGAATCCTTTTCTCATAAACCTATCCAAAAATTTGTTTAGAGCCTATTTCTCTTATGTTTTCTATTCTAGTTGTTTTATGGTTCTTTATAGACATTTGAGGCTGGTTAGAACCTGGTTTTTCTATCTTTTAGGAGAATTGTCCAAAAATTGTCGATTAAGAGTATTTTTATAGAGTTCACTAGGCCTTTGACTAGATTCTGTTTCAAGATTTTCAAAGTTTGAATTTTGCATAGAATTTATATTTTTAAACAAGTGGTTCGATTTTCAACTTTTTCAAGATCTAAAATCTAGCCAAGATCATATTCAAAATTTTCAAACAAACTTTGATTCCCACAGAGTAAATCTCGGCTAGGTTGTAACAAAATATTTGAAAAAATTCCTTTCTTAACAGTTTGTTTTAAAAGATCCAAATCTTTGCTCTTATTTTGCCCTGATGATGAGCCTTAAAAAAAAAGATTTGTCTTTAAAAAAAATATATCCAAGATAGTTAACATATTTTTTTGAATTTGGATCATAACATTTGTATCCTTTTTGAATTAGTGCAAATCCTACAAATGCACCTTTTTTTTTTTCATTTGGTTCAAGTTTACCACATGTTTTATCACGGTTGTGAACAAAAAGACGGTACAACCAAATATTTTAATTGGTAAAAAAGATAAAAGCCGAGATGTGGGACAAATTTTTTGAAAAACCTACGTTGAATATTAAAAATTTAAAATTTTCAAAGGCATCCAATTAATGAGATGAGTAGCCCTAAGGACTGCTTCACCCTTAAGAAATTTTAGAACATTAGTTGTAAAATGTAATGCTTGTGCAACTTCTAAAAGATGCTTAGTTTTCTTTTTAGCTACTTTGTTTTGCTAAAGGGTGTCATTACAGGAGCTCTGATGAATGATTCTTTTTCCGAGATAAATGCCCCAAATATTGTTTAAAATATTCCTTGCTATTATCACTTTGAAAAATCATAATTTTTTCATGAAATTATGTTTTCATGATGGAGCATCTTCTATGGAGATCATCCCGAGTTCTGTCAGCCAACCAAGGACCTTTGATAGTCAGCCTTTCACCATTACCAGACACAAGTTGAATGGCCAAAACTATTTACAATGGTCTCAATCAGTCCTCATCTTCATATTTGGGAAAAGGAAAGATGAACACCTCACCGGAGAAATTATCCAGTCAAAAAAGGTAGACAAAACCTATTGACCATGGAAAATAGGAAACAACCAAGTCATGTCATGGTTGCTCAACTCCATGATGAATGAAATAGGGGAAAAGTTTCTCCTCTATGAAATCGTAGCTGAAATATGGGAAGCGACAAAGGAGGCTTACTCACACATGGAGAATACGTCTGAGTTATTTGACATCGAGTGCCTTCTTCATGATCAACGGCAAGGAGATCTTACCGTGAACCAATATTTTAGCATCCTTAATCGCCATTGGCAGCAACTTGATGTGTTCGAAGAACACAAATGGAAGTGTCCTGATGATGCTTTGTATTACAAGAAACTTGTGGAACAAAAGTGAGTATACAAATTCTTAATAGGACTCAATAAGAACTTGGATGATGTGTGTGGAAGGATCTTACAGAAGGTAGAGACTCGAAGTTTGTTGGTGACTCGACATTTGGATTGACCCTTTGGAGTACAGAAAGTGCTTGTGGAAATATTCTCAGCTTTTTAATGCCCTAATTTAAGCTAATTGATTAGTTGTCATTAGCTAGTAATAGCTAGATTAGACATTCTTTTTCATTTGTTGTAATTGCTGTAAATTAGTGGTCAAACTTTCCTTATTAAGAAAAGCCATTCATTGTAAATTGTGTATATATTGGCTGTCATTCAGCCTTAACAATATGGAAGAAAAATTATTCCCAATCTTCATGGCATCAGAGCCATTGTTCTTTAGTCTCAGATTAAAATCCTAGGGCATTGTTTCTGCTAACCCTAGAAACCATCGTCTATACAAGCCCGCTCTCATTCCTTGCACAACAAGTCCATACAAGTCTGTACAATCAATGTAGTCCGTATGCAAAAAAGTCCGTACAACTTGCACAAAACTCCATGGCCATCGAGAAAGGAGCATCGTCGATGGAGATCATCTTGAGTTCTGTCAGCCAACTGGGAGCCTTCGATAGTTAACCCTTCACCATCACTGCTCACAAGTTGAATAGCCAAAACTATTTACAATGGTCTCAATCATCCTCATCTTCATATCTTGGAAAGGGCAAGATGAACACCTCACCATAGAAATTGTCTAACCAAAAAAGGAAGACAAAACCTATCGAGCATGGAAAATAGAAAACAACCAAGTCATGTCATGGTTGCTCAACTCCATGACAAATGAAATAGGGGAAAACTTTCTCCTCTATGAAACCGCAGCTGAAATATAGGAAGCAACAAAGGAGGCTTACTTACACATGGAGAATACGTCTAAACTATTTGACATCGAGTGTTTTCTTCATGATCAATGGCAAGGAGATCTTACCGTGATCCAATATTTCAGCATCTTCAATCGCCATTGGCAGTAACTTGATGTGTTCGAATAACACAAATGGAAGTGTCTCAATGATGCTTTATCTTACAAGAAACTTGTGGAACAAAATCGAGTATAAAAATTCTTAATAGGACTCAATAAAAACTTGGATGATGTGCGTGGAAGGATCTTACAGAAGGTAGAGACTCGACGTTAGGTGGTGACTCGACATTTGGATTGACCCTTTGGAGCATAGAAGGTGCTTGTGGAAATATTCTCAGCTTTTTAATGCCTTAATTTAAGCTAATTGATTAGTTGTCATTAGCTAGTAATAGCTAGATTAGACATTCTTTTTCATTTTTTGTAATTGCTGTAAATTAGTGGTCAAACTTTCCTTATTAAGAAAAGCCATTCATTGTAAATTGTGTATATGTTGGCTGCCATTCAGCCTTAACAATATAGAAGAAAAATTCTTCTCAATCTTCATGGCATCAGAGCCATTGTTCTTTAGTCTCAGATTAAAATCCTAAGGCATTGTTTCTGCTAACCCTAGAAACCATCGCCTATACAAGCGCACTTGTATTCCTTGCACAGCAAGTCCATACAAGTCCGTACAATCAGTGTAGTCCGTATGCGAAAAAGTCTGTACAGCCTGCACAAAACTCCATGGCCATTGAGAAAGGAACATCTTCGATGGAGATCATCCTAAGTTCTGTCAGCCAACTAGGAGCCTTCGATAGTTAGCCCTTCACCATCACTGGTCACAAGTTGAATAGCCAAAACTATTTACAAGGGTCTCAATCAGTCCTCATCTTCATATTTGGGAAAGGGAAAGATGAACACTTCACCATAGAAATTGTCTAACCAAAAAAGGAAGACAAAACCTATCGAGCATGGAAAATAGAAAACAACCAAGTCATGTCATGGTTGCTCAACTCCATGACAAATGAAATAGGGGAAAACTTTCTCCTCTATGAAACCGCAGCTGAAATATAGGAAGCAACAAAGGAGGCTTACTTACACATGGAGAATACGTCTAAACTATTTGACATCGAGTGTCTTCTTCATGATCAACGACAAGGAGATCTTACCATGACCCAATATTTTAGCATCCTTAATCACCATTGGCAGCAACTTGATATGTTCGAATAACACAAATGGAAGTGTCTCAACGATGCTCTGTATTACAAGAAACTTGTGGAACAAAAGTGAGTATACAAATTCTTAATAGGACTCAATAAGAACTTGGATGATGTATGTAGAAGGATCCTTTCCAAACGATCAATTCCTAATCTTAGAGGGGCATTTGCTAAAGTTAGGCGTGAAGAAAGTCGTAAGAAAGTCATGTTGGGTACCAATAATCCAACCAATAATCCCACCAATAAACCCGAAGCAACCGCACTTACAGTTAGAGGAGCACAATCCCCATTCAACACTAGAAAGCAAAGGAAGGAGAGGCCAAAATGTGATCACTGTCATAAACTAGGTCACATGAAGGATAAATGCTGGGACTTACAAGGCAGACCTAAAGACACAAAGTTCAATAACAGGAGGGAAAGGAGAGGCAATTTGACAGCTTCAGGGGAGAATCTTGAAAGCCCTAAGACTTCTCTATTCAGCAAGGAACAATTAGAATTACTCCAACAGTTGTTTGTGCAACAAAATAGTACATCCTCTTCCTCTACCATAGCCTTGGGATCAGTGGCTCACAAAGGTAATATTGTACACACTCTTAATGCTAATAAGGGAAAA
The DNA here is from genome assembly GCA_946598075.1 of Artocarpus hirsutus. Classification (NCBI taxonomy): domain Eukaryota; kingdom Viridiplantae; phylum Streptophyta; class Magnoliopsida; order Rosales; family Moraceae; genus Artocarpus; species Artocarpus hirsutus. Next base: position 6,294 of record CAMOHE010031032.1, read on the forward strand.
TCAATTACCTAGATTATTGACATAGGTGCCTCCAATCATATGACCAGTGATCCACGATTATTTGCTAACCTCAATTTGTGCAAGGAGAAATGGTATGTGCAGATTATTGATGGAACACGGTTTCAAGTGACTGGGGTTGGAACAGTAGAGTTAACCAAAGATTTGATACTTAACTCTATGCTTTTTGTTCCAAATTTGGATTGTAACTTGTTATCTATCAACAAATTGACTCAAGGCTATAACTGTATCACTAAATTCTTCAAAAATTTGTGTGAATTTTAGGATATAAATAAAAGCTTTACAAGTTGGTAGTGCTAGGAACTGTATAACTAAATTCTTCAAAAATTTGTGTGAATTTTAGGATATAAATAAAAGCTTTACAAGTTGGTAGTCTAGGTTCTTATAACTCTTTATTTAGTATTTCCAATAAAGATATTATATTATGGCATTATCAGTTGGGTCATCCAAACTTTGTGTATCTCAAAATGTTGTTTCCATCATTATTTAGAAATAAAAATCTAGTCATTTCAGTGTGAAGTGTGTCAATTTTCAAAACATACACGCAGTATATTTCCTAGTCAACATATAAAACATCTCATCCATTCATAGTGTTTTGTAGTGATGTATGGGGATTATCACGTGTAAAACACATATTGGGGTTTCGTTGATTTGTATCTTTTATTGATGATCACACATGTTTGACATGGGTTTACCTCTTAAAAGAAAAATCTGAAGTTAGGCAAGTCTTTCAAAATTTTCACAAGATGATCCAAAATCAATTCCAAACAAAAATCAAGATTCTCAGAATAGATAATGCTAAAGAATTTTTCAAATATGTACTGGGAGATTATTGACTAGATCAAGGAATCATTCACCAAAGTCCTTATGTAGATACTCCGCAACAAAATGGAATTACAGAGCTAAAAAATAAGCATCTTCTTGAGGTAGCCAGTTCCTTGAGATTTTCAACCAATGTTCCAATACACTTTTGGGGGGACGCCATTCTTACTGCAACTTACCTAATAAACCGAATGCCATCACAAGTACTCAATTTCCAAACACCATTCTAGGTTCTCCTTAAACATTATCCTTCTTTGTGACTTGTGTCAACAATTCCTCTAAAGATATTCGGGTGTTCGGCCTTTGTCCATGTTCATTCTCATTATTATGGGAAACACGACCCTCGTGCTATCAAATGTATCTTTCTAGAATACTCACTAAATCAAAAGGGATACAAATGTTATTCACCAATCACCAGAAGGTACTACCACTCGATAGATGTCACCTTTTTTGAAAATTAACCCTTTTATCCCAACACTGCCATTCAAGGGGAGAAAGAATACAATGAGGAATAACAGTGTCAAGATACTAATGATTCACTACTAAATGATCTCAACTCGCCATTGGAACCAATTTTAAAGACTTTAGCGCCTTCTATACTCCAAAGTGTTAATCCTAATGTTGAGTCACCACCTAACGTCGAGTCTCTACCTTCTATACTCCAAAGTGTCAATCCTAATGCCGAGTCTCTACCTTCTAAGTCTAGCTCTCCAATCTTGGATTTACCAACGAACAATGAGTTCCGTGTCTACTCTAGGGACCATGCGCTTTAAGATAGGAGGGAGAATCTCAGACACTGCCCAAACCTGACCAAGAGCCCAATCCAGATTCATTGAATGAAGGTAACACAATTTTTAAAGATCCTATTGAGATTCCTAAAAATGATTTAGGTTAGCCCATTGCTCTATAAAAGGGAGCGAGATCATGTACTCAACATCCTTTGTGCAATTATATCTCTTATTCAGGACTCTCACCTAAGTTTTGAGCATTTGTTACAAATCTGGATGTAGTGCAAGTTCCCACTAATGTTCAGGAGGCTTCCAAAAATCCTTCATGGTACGCAGCAGTCTTTGAGGAGATTTGAGCCTTAGAAAAGAATCAAACATGAAAAATTACAAGTCTATGCCCAAGAAAGAATCCAGTAGGGTGCATGTGGATTTTTGCAATGAAGTATAACGGAGTTGGAAGTATCAACCGATACAAAGCACGCCTATTGGCAAAAGGGTTCACTAAGTCATATGGGATTTACTATCAAGAGACATTTGCACCAATGGCAAACTTAATGTGATCCGTGTACTACTGTCTCTGGCTATGAATTTAAATTGGCCTCTATTCTAAATAGATGTGAAGAATGCCTTCTTGAATGGAGACCTAGCAAAAAAGGTATATATGAAGATCCCTCCTAGTTTTGAAACTCTCAACATTAAAAATCAGGTTTGCAAGTTAAAAAGGTCTCTGTATAGCCTTAAGCAATCTCTAAGAGCTTAGTTTGAAAGATTCACAAGAGTGATACAACAACAAGGATATTCTCAATGCCAAATTGATCATACTCTGTTCGTAAAAAAAAATATGGGGAGGGAAATTGTCCATCTTGATAGTATATGTTGATGATATAATTGTCTCTAGCAATTTTGAAGAAGAAGCGATGAGTCTAAAGAAAACTCTGGCCAAGGAATTTGAGATTAAAGACCTAGGAAATCTCAGATATTTCCTAGGAATAGAGGTTGCATGATCAAGTGAGGGCATCTCTATGCCTCCGAGAAAATATGTCTTGGATTTACTTACTGAGTGTGGGATACTAGGGTGTAAACCAGTTGACACCCCTATGGATACCACTCACAAGTTAGGAATGGCTGAAAAGGGTGCTCCAATTGATAAAGGCTAGTACCAAAGATTGGCAGGCAAACTCATCTACCTCTCACATACATGTCCCGACATTAGATTCTCTTCAGTATTATGAGTCAATTCATGAATGATCCTCGAGAATAGCATATGGAGGTAGTCAATAGGATCCTGAGGTATTTGAGGTTTACACCTGGCAAGGGATTATTCTTCAAAAAGGGCTCTAGTCGAGAGGTAAAGGTCTATAGTGATGCAAACTCGGCTGGATCTATCACAAATCAACAATCAATGTCTGGTTATTGTACCTATGTATGGGGTAATTTGGTCACTTGGAGAAGCAAGAAATAGTCTGTTGTCTCTAGAAGCAGTACAAAAGCTAAATTTCATGCTCTAGCTAATGGAATTTGTGAAGGAATTTAGATAAAAAGATTGCTTAAAGAACTAGGAGTTAACCTAGAAAATCCTATGAAGCTTTTTTGTGATAATCAATTTGCACTAAGTATTGTAAAAAATTTTGTTCATCATGACAAGACCAAACATGTTAAGATTGATTGTCACTTTATCAATGAGAAGATAGAAGGCAATGTTATTCAGTTACTCTACACACCAACGAGTTCACAGGTTGCTGATATTCTAACAAAAGCCTTGCCTTGGAAAAGCTTCAAAAACTTAAGTTCCAAGCTTGGGATGAACAACATTTTCAACCCAACTTGAGGGGGAGTGTGTAAATATTCTCGGCTTTTGAATGCCTTAATTTAAGCTAATTGATTAGCTGTCATTAGTTATTAATAGCTAGATTAGACATTATTTTTCATTTGCTATAATTGCTATAAATTAGTCGTCAAACTTTCCTTATTAAGGAAAGCCATTCATTGTAAATTGTGTATATATAGGCTGTCATTCAGCCTTAGCAAAATAAAAGAAAAATTCTTCCCAATCTTCACTACCATAGTGTTAAAATTTTTGAAAACACTTTCTACTTCATATTTTTCTTTGAGCAAATAAACCCAACTAACCCCTGTGTAATCATCTATGAAAGCAAACCATTTTTTTCCATTTAATGTTAAAACCTATGATGGTCCTTACACATTACTATGAGTTAAAGAAAAAATAGTGTAAAGGGCTTATAGGGTTATGGACGCTGTTTTGCTAAGGCACATATTTCACACTGAAATAAAAATGGATTTTTATTTTTAAATATATTAGGAAATAAGTGTTTCAAATATTGAAAATTTGGGTGGCCTAGCCTATAATACCACAACATTATTTCATTGTAACTAGAAACAAAAATACACTTGAAATAAGTACTCTGGGCAAATTTACTTGACTCAGTTCCATCTAGAAAAAAAAAAATAGTCCATTGCTTTCTCTAGCACTACCAATTGTCCTCTATAAAAATTAGCACGACAATTATGATCATGTGTGAATTTACTTATGGATAAGAGATTGCAGGACAAACTAAGAATATGAAGGATATAATGAAGAATAAGAGAAGGTGAGATTTTAAATGCCCTAGTTTCGACAACTACCAACATGCTATTCCCTTACATGGATTGTAAGACAAAAACAAATTGGAGCAATCTGTCACATGATCGGTTGCTTCAAAATCGATAATCTAGGAATTTACATAATTAATTTTGATAACAGAAAGGGATATAGTTAAATAATTACCCACGTGTGCTAGAGAACAAAGAGGATTAGAAGAGAATTTTGAAAACAATTTATATAGGTGTTTTATTTGTTCTTTTGTGAAAGATGTTGATCTTGAGAAGTCTTGTTGTTCTTGAGAACTCTTAGACAATCTTTAAAACACACAACTGTTTAACCATTTCTTTAGTTGCTGCAGCTTCCCATGAATTTTCCTACAAGTCTTTCTTGTGTGCTAGGGTTTATTGCAATGGTTGCACCAAGTTTTTTTTTTCTTCCTTCTTCTTATCGAACCTTAGAGAAAACTTCATGAATTGATGAAAGAGGTTTTCTTCCCAAGGTTCGTCCTTTACCTCATCCAGGTTTTGATTTACAACTTTAAAAAATAAATAAACTTGATCATTTTCTTCTTGCTTCTTATATTGAGCATAATCATTGGAATTTTCCCAAACATCAAGTAGCATTGATCGAGTTTCTGCCATAGAGCCACTATCTCATTGTAGTGGGTTGTCACCTTTCTATCTCCTTGCTTGGATTTTTGCAGCTTTGTTTTCAATTCAAAAATCTGAAATGCGGTATTCATGTCAGAGTATGTCTTTTGTACAGCCTTCCACACTTCCTTGGCACTTGGCAAAAAAAGAAATGGTTTTCCAATAGTTAGTTCCATAGAATCGATTAACAAGGCCATCACCAAGAAGTTTTCCAAATGCCATACCTTCATACTAGGATCTTCTACTGCTAGTTGCTTAGCTTCACCTATCAGGTATCCTCTGGTGTCGACAACAAGCTTCATGGATTGGGCACAATCTAGGTAATTTTTATCATTCAATTTATGAAGGGTTAATTGTTAGGCAAAATTTGGAAAAATTTGGTCCAATAGAATCTTCTAGTGCTAGTTGCTTAGCTTTGCCTATCAGGTATCCTCTGGCATTAACAACAAGCTTCATAGATTGGGCACATTCCAAGTAATTTTTACCATTCAATTTATGAAGGGTTAATTGTAAGGTAGAATTTCAAAAAATTTGGGCCACATTGTTTGATGGAACGACTGGACTTAATGAAGAGTTCTTTGAAGTTGTCTCAAAGTAGCAGAGGTCTTGTTTGCATCGGTCATCGCCATTTTGTAGTCCATGCGGCATTTGTTGGGATTGAAAGCCAAAGCTCCAACACCTTGTAATCGAATTTAGAATAAAAACTAATAATATCTTATGTTTTATTAATCTAAAATAAAAAGAGTACACTAAGGGTTATATATACAACTCTGCCATATAACAAGATCCTAACAACGCATAAATAAGTAGTAAAAGATACTAACTAATCTAAACTTAAATTTTTGATAGGATAAAGTCCTAACTAACACCTAGTTATTTTTGTCAGTTTGAAACATACAACTTTTAAGGATTTTAAAGACATAATTGATCACAAGTATTTTAGCTTGGGCTTAGACAAACGCGGGTCTTATAAATATCTTTTGGCCTTTTTAACTAGGAGAAGTGGTGTAAAACAAAGGAAGAAAAGAACTTGGTAAAAGATAATATTAATAGTGAAAAAGTAGTTCTCAAAAAGGCACATCTCATGCTCGGATTATAGATTCTCTACGGAACAAAATAGAATTTGGTCAACTTATTGGGAGAACGAGGAAGGTGCTTGTTGGGGTGCAATTTGGTCAGGCCCAATTTGCCTAAAGGCCCAAAATGATGGTTCGTTGCTACAATTGGAGCGACTCGAACAGAGCTGAAGGACTCGGCTATTAGACATGAGAAGTACTTCATACGTGAAAATAGAAGGCTTTGATGGTATCGATTTGTTTGATCCCATATAGATTCAACATGTATTATTCGGATAACATTCTGCTGTTGTAGGCTTGTGCTCAAGTTTGTTTCTCAAGTGTTCATTCGATGGAATCGATTGGCATGAACTGACAGTTATAAGCATATCCAGCCACGAACTAAGACATGGGGAGGACACGATTCTTACGGCCTATCGCAAATCGACACATGGCCCACTATTGCAGTTACTCCTACATAATTACTCCATTCCTTAGTTGGTTGGAAGCCACGACTCTTCTTTATCCTCTATATAAGGAGACGACGTCTTCAATTGTATACACAAAAAAGAAGAAGATACAAAAGCTCTGCCAAAAATTTCTCTTTATTTTCATCCTTGTAATATGCACCTTTTAAATTTCTACATAGTAAAGAATAGTGGACGTAGCTCTCTTTATAGAGTAAACCACTATAAAAATCCACATGTGTGATTCAACATCTACAGTTTGGCGCCTACCATGGAGCCTTCAAATCATCAACACCAGGATCTTTTTGCTCAAACACTAATGGCTTACAACTCAAACACCCAACACACACCAAAAATCCTAAACAAACAAACTAAGGCTACACCCTAAGCAAATCAACAAATGGAAGCTCTCACGGCTGAATTGGGCACTCTGAAAAAGATGCTTTAGGAGCAAGCTGTGTGTTCCTAGGAACACAACAGAAGGATAGAGTAACTCAATAGCAAAAACTTAACTATGAGGAACTAAATCAGTTATCAAAATTCCCAGATGGCCTCGTTGTCATATTATTACCCACATTATGGGTATTCGACATTCCTAGCAACGATGGCAGCATAGTGGCAATTGCCAGTCAGACAACAATCCTCCCTCAGCCACATTAGAAGGGTGCAGCCACTATACACTCCCTTAACGCTAGCATCAGCAACGATGATCACAGCAACAACGACTACCACAATAGCAACCCTAGTGATGCCCACTATGGCAACGACTACAACAATGGTGAATACTCACCCAGAATCGAACTGATGTGATACTGAGGCAAATGAAGAACGAGAAGGAACAGTTGAGCCAACCATTAGATTTAGAGCTACTCTAACACTGACTCTACTAACTCTTGAGTCCATTTAGCAAATGATGAGGGAGATGCTTGAATAAAACACTAAGCTAGTAAAAGAGAAGATTGATTAAAAAGTTTCAAAAGCAATGAGCAAAACCCCAGTGCTAGAAGATATTTCAAAGAACATTCAAGAAACCCCCTTTATAAGGAGGATCACTTCAGTCGTTCCTTTAAAATACAGCAATCTTATGTTCGCTCGCTTTGATGAAACATCTGATCCCAAGGATAACCTACTGCAATACAAGAATGTAGCCAGCGCGACGAACATCCTGGACTCAATTCTAGATGAAATAATATGCAAGTAGTTCATGTAAAGTCTCAAAGGCTCAGCACTTCAATGGTTCAGCAACCTACCCAACGGGTTGATAAAAAATTTGAAGACTTCGTAGATTTATTCATCAGAGCCTACTCTATGCACATAAAAATTGGTAAGACAACTAAGGACCTATGGTCGGTCATACAAAGCCTAGGCGAGTTGTTACAGGTGTACATCAAGAGATTTAGCAAGGTTCTTTTAGAGATTTCAAATTTAGAAGACATAACGGCTAGAGAAGCATTGAAGAAAGGACTCTTGCACAAGTCCTCTTTCAAGAGTAGCATTTGCTCTAATTACCCTTAGACCATCCAAGAAGCTTTGAACAGAGTAAAAGGATAGATTGACTTTGAAGAAGAAAATGAAAAATGCGAATGAGATCTCGCAAGAAGCAGGGATCAAAAATGGTGGAGTGAGAAGCAGTAAAAACTACAGGTGGATTGAAAAGGATGGGCAAGAACACCACCAAAGAGCGAATGGATAAGGAAGGAAGAGAAGTCACGGCCCAAAAGCAGGCTACTATCGTCATCGAAATATGCTTTAAGTATATCCCCGATGGAACTGGTGGCGTAGCTAGAAGGGAAAGACTATGTCAGATGGCCAAACAAGATGGCTCCGAGTCAATCCCACAACTAGATGAAGTATTACAAGTTCCATCGAGACACAGGGCATCTAACAATCGACTACAAAGCTTTGCGATCTGAAACTATAGAACTGCTCAAGAAAGGACATTTGAGGGAGTACTTGTCTAAACAAGGAAGAAAAGTTTACGGGCTCGATCAAGAGCAAGGAAGATAAAAAGATCATTAGGTTTAGGAGAAGACTCCATCACTACCACCAGTAAGAAAAGTATTCGAAGCCATATACGGGGGCTCCATTTTCAACATTGATTCCACTAATCAAATGCCAATGGAGAGCATACCAAGCAAGTGTTAGTTCAATAACTGATGAGTACGGTGAGCACACGATATCATTTTGAGGTGATGAGGCATTCTTGCTTAACAGTCCATATGATGATGCCTTGTAATAAAACTTAACATCGTTGATTGCAAATCAGAAGAATACTAGTTGACAATAGAAGTTCAGCTAACATTTTGTTCCTCTCAATGCTAAAAGAGATGGAAATTAGTGAAGAAGAGATCGAGAAATCTGCTACCGCCTTGGTAGGATTTTATGGTGAAACAACCACAACTGTCAGAAGGATCAAGCTGGCTATTTATGTTGCCAGCGAAAATAAGATGACAAGCTTCCTCATCATGGATTGTCCTTTAGGATTCAACATTATCCTTAGGCGACCTTGGATATATGCAATAAAGGCAGTCCCATCGACTTTCTGCTAGCAAATCAGATTTCTGACGAAGCGAAGCGTAAGAGAAATACTTGGAAGCCAAGAAGCAGTGATGGGCTACTATCCACTGCTATGAAGCAAAAAAAAAGCATTATAGCAATTAAAGGTAAAATCATCAAACGGATTGAGTAATCAAGACTACATCGAATCAGTTTTAGAGCAGCTTAATAAAGTCTAAATCAATCTGAAGGATGAGCGACGAACAGTAACATTGGATCGCAACTTAACGTAGAAGTGAAATATGCCATAGTTGATTTTTTGAAAGCTAACAATGATTGCTTTACATGGTCTCATGCAGATATGCTAGGAATCGACCTACATATAATTTCACATCAGCTCAACGTAGATTCAAACCATCAACCCATGCGACAAAAGAGAAGAAAGCTTGGCATCGAGTGAAATAACATCGTGAAAGACGAAGTGAGAAGACTACTTAAAGCCGGGTTCATCCATCTTGTTCAGTACCCAAATTAGCTCATAAACATAGTGATCGTCAGGAAGAAAAAAGGAAGTGGCAAATGTGCATGGATTTCATAGATTTAAACAAAGCCTGCCCTAAAGACAATTATCCGCTATCGTATACTGATCTCCTCGTCGATGTAATAGCCGGCCATGAAGTCTTGAGCTTTCTCAATGCTTTCTTTAGTTACAATCAGATCCTCTTGCATTTAAAAAGACCAAGAGAAGACCATCTTCATTACAGAATAGAGGATTTTTTGTTTCAAGGGTATGACTTTCAGGTTGAAGAACGCAGGAGCCATTTACCAAAGGCTGGTTAACATGATGTTTGAATAGTAGATCGGTAAAAACATGGAAGTTCATATTGATGATATGTTAGTGAAATCTTTGCAGAATAACCTTCATGTTCAACATTTGCAAGAATGTGTTGAGGTTCTCTAAAAGTATAACATGAAGTTGAACCCAGAGAAACACATATTTGGAGTGGCAGGTGGAATGTTTTTGGGCTACCTTGTTACAAAACATGGAATTGAAGTGAACCTAGATTAGATAAAAGCTTTCCAAATGATGCCATCCCAAAGAAGCAAGCGCGAGATCTAGAAGCTCACCGAATGAGTCGCCGCACTGAGTCGATTCGTAGCCTGGTCTTTAGAGAAATGTCTTCCACTTTTCTAGCTGCTGAAGAAGAACACAAGGTTTAAATGGAATGAACACTACGAGCAAGCATTCCAAGACTTGAAGAGATACTTGTCCATGCTGCCAATCTTGTCGAAGCTTAAAGATAGAGAGCCACTCTATCTATCCTTGGCAATTTTAGAAACCACAGTGAGTTCGACATTAGTTAGAGAGGAGGACGCAATCCAAAAGCCCATTTTCTTTGTTAGCCACACTATGTTGGATGCAGAAATGAGGTACTTCGTTGTTGAAAAGCTCACCTTTACACTTGTCATGTTAGCACAGAAGCTCCGTTCATACTTCCAAGGTCATACAGTAGTAGTGTTATCGACGTATCCTATATGAACCATTTGCCAGAAGCCTGACGTCTCTAGAAGGTTGATGAAATGGGCAATTAAGTTGACAGAGTTTGATATCGAGTACAGATCTGAATAGCATTGAAGGCACAAATGCTTGCTGATTTTGTTGTCAAGCTCACATATAAAGTAGATGTTGATGGGCCAAAAGCATGGATCATGCAGATTGATGGTGCTAGAAACGAAAAAGGATAAGGAGTAGGAGCACTACTACGATCACCAATAGGCAAAGAAATCAAATAAAGCCTTCGATTGGGGTTCGAAGCTACAAACAATGAAGCTGAATACAAAGAAATGAGGCTTGAGACTTGCTGCAGCACTTAGAGCTACTAAGTTTATTGTGGAAAGCGATTCCGCTCTAATTGTTAATTAGATAACCAGCGACTATGAAGCACGAGACAAAAAGATGATCACTTCAAGGTAAAAGCACGTTCCTCGAGAAGAAAACTCGAGGGCAAATGCACTTGTCAATTGGGGATCATCGGTTGAAGTGAACAAAAGGAGAGTTATTCCTTTGGAACGCGTCGGTCGGCCAAGCATCGATTTGGAAGAAGCAAATTATATGGATCCAAGAGATGATTGGAGGACTTCCATCGAGGTGTATATACGTGACGGATGGCTATGTGAAGATAAGCAAATCACGAGGAAGTTCAAAGTGTTAGTGATGTGCCCTTGGCCAATTATGTAATGACCACATCTTGACTTCGTTACATTTGCATTTTATTAATAAAGAGGCATTTTCATTATTGTTTTTTTTAATTCTAATTCTATGAATAGTTAATTCTGTCTAAAGTCATCAAGTATATGACTTGATAGTAAAACTCTTAGGTGAAAATTGAATTCTATTCTAAATTATCCCTAGTCCTCTATTATTATTGGGATAATACTGAATGAATACTAGTATGAAGTTTGACTGATGATTATGTTTTACTGATCATGTGTATGAGATACAAAGTCAACTCATAGATACATATTTGAGAAATGATGTATTAGATCAACCCGTTATGAGAATACTGCATGGATAATTGTCATAAGTGATTCTCATCACAATAGTATTGTCCTAGTCCTTTGACTTGAAACCAACATTGTTTCCTACATGACAAGTTCTATATTTTGACACATTCTAATATTATCTTTAACAGGATGATGGAATGGATTGTTGTTGGATATAGAGTGAATCATGTGAGGAATGTGAGTGATTAAGAAGAAATTTGTCCCTCGTTTATTATGAGAAAGATATCTATGGGCCCTTCGATAAGTTAGATTGAAGAAAAATGTATGGCCATGCTGGAATGAATTGATAAGGGTTATCAATATCAGTCTACTCAAGATCGAGAAATAATATGATTGAATAGTATAAGGATGACATAAACCATGCCTTATGTTCAATCAAGGTCTCTAGTGACAAAAGGACTTTAATACTTATTGTGGATTAGGTTATGTCGGATTATTGACATTCGTGTAACTTGGGTAATCATAATGTCTTGCTAGAGGCTGCTTATGATTTGTGGGCCAGAAACAAAATTTCAAGCCCACTGCCAACGTTATGTGAACCTACAGGATCGTACACTTAGAATAGACCAAAAATAAATTTTGGGTTTACTATGTCTAGGTTCAATGAACCTGATAATGTCCAGATTCGATGCACTAGATATATCTAGGTTCTTTGAATCTGATATTATCTAGATTCTCTGAATCATATTCGAATTACAGACATTATCTAGACTCTCTAAATCATATTCGAATTACAGATTTTGTCTAGATTCTCTAAATCATATTTGAATTACAGTTTACCCTAGTTAAAATCTGACTCTATCTCGAAGTCAATAGATATATATATATCTGTTTTAAGGTTTCTAGCCAAATTAAGAAAAAGAAGGCGTTCTCTTATTCTAAAAAGCCAGAACATTAAAAACCCTAAAAATTAAAGAGAGAGTCATTTACCATAAGGAGAGAGTGCTAGCACACCAATTCGTTTTTGAGAGAGTCTGTTCGTGTGGATACCTGCAGAAGGCGTTGCTCTAAGTAACAACATCTGAATGAGATCCTCAATACGAAAAGCTTGAGTTAGGGTGTCACCGGAGTGAACTTGCTCTCTTCTTTCTAGAAATCTTGCCCCTTTTGTCATCCTGGTAAGATTCAATGACTTTGTTATCAATCTAATCGAATTACATGGATTCTGTGAGGGTTTTGTGGGAATTAATTTTAATTTTCCGCTGCTTATTTGAATCACAAAATCCAACAAAACTCAACACAAAGTACAAGCTACAAGGTACAACTTAATTGATGAGAAGCTTTACAGGCGTTCCTTCATAAGTCCTTATCTTCGTTGCCTTGGGGAAGATGAAGTCGAGAAGGTTATCCGGGAAGTGCATGAAGGCTCATGTGGCAACCACTCAGGGGGAAGATCCTGGTGTAACAACATTAAAAAGCAAGGTTTCTATTGGTTAACCATGCAAAGCGATTGCGAGAGCTTTGCCAAAAAGTGTGATAACTGCCAGAGGCAGGCGCCTGCCATTTATCAACATGCTGAAGAACTGTCCTCGATCAGCTCATCGTACCCTTTGATAAAGTACTCCATGGATGTCGTTGGACCATTCCCTCCTCCCCCTAGATAGGTCAAGTATCTTCTTGTCCTTACTGATTATTTCTCTAAATTGGTTGAAGCCAAAGCTTTTGTGGATATTAAAGAGCGAGTTGTAGAAAGATTCATTTGGAGAAACCAAGGCAGATTGTGACCGACAATGTCTCGTAGTTCATTTCTGTGTTCTTCAAAAAGTTATATCACGAATGAATTATTCTTTTGAGCTTCTCCAAACCCAGATACCTATAGGGGAATGGGTAAGCATAAGCGACAAGCAAGATGATTGTGAAGAACCTAAAGAAGAAACTAGAGGCCGGAAAGGGGCACTAGGTCGAGGAATTACCCGTGGTGCTGTGGGCCTATCAAACAACTCCAAGACGAGCGATTGGTGAATCCCCATTTTCCCTTATATATGGAACTAAAGTAGTCATCTTGGCAGAGTTTGTCGCTTGAGATCTTCAAGTCGACTATTTGCTACTTAACGAAGCAAAGAATGAAGAAATGATGCAAGACACATTGGATCTACTATATGAAAAATGGGAAAATGCGCTTTATCGACTCGGTCATTACTAGCAAGCAACCGCCAGATACTACAACCAAAAGATAAGAATCAAGAAATTCTAGGTGGGGGACCTTGTGCTTAAGAAAATCTTTCAAAACATGAAAGAAGCCTATGTAGGGAAATTGGTAGCCAATTGGGAAGGTCTATATCGTATCCGAGCTGTTGTTCGGGACGGAGTCTATAAGTTGGAAAAACTTGACTGTTGGAAAAACTTGACTGTTCGATCATAAGCAAAAGCTAGAATGCCCACCATTTGTAGAAATACTATGCTTAACTTGTGTTGAACCTTGTTCTCTTTAGATTTTACATTTTTCTATTCGATTTGATGTAATTGAACTACATTCGGCTTGATCCCTACACATGGGTATGTAGGCAGCTTGTGAAATATAAATAAGTATAGCCGCGTTATTATTTCAAATATCATTTTCCCTTGGTTTGCCATCATGGTTTCTAATCAACTTGCCCTAAGTTCGATTATACATTACCATCACCATGACCTAGTCCAAACTCTAGACTAGATCAACTCGTCTCTAGTTTGATCCTACATCGCCATCATCATGGCCCAGTCCAAACTCTAGACTTGATAAGCTTGCCCCAAGTTTGATCTCACATCGCCAACATGGCTCAGCCAACTCCTGACTCAATCAACTCATCCCAAGTTTGACCTTACATTGCCATCACGGCCCTATAATCCAAGCTATGGGTTTGATCAACTCATCCTAATTTTGATCAAACATTGCAATATTCATGGCTCCGTTTCATCAAAGGTTCAATCTTATAACGGTGACTTCGTGGCATGATCGATTGTCTTAGGCTCGATTAGATATTGCCATCTTCTTGGCTTGTCATTTTCATGGCTCTCTAACAGCTCATCGAATGCTTGGCTAATTAGTTCATGACTAGTTGAATCGATTAGTCGGTACTCAATCTCACTTTTCAATCAATGATTATCTTGGACCATGCTACAAAACTTCGGCATGCTAAACCATCTTATTGGTTTAAGTTTTATGACGTCTTTAAGCTTAATTCGAACAGTTAGAATTATCACTCGATTCCCATTAATGTTAAAGTTTGACAGATCTGAAGTTTAATAACCCTTGGAAAATTAAACTTTAAGGGGGAAACTCAATATTAACAAAAAGAAAAAGAGAAAATGAATGATTTAGTTCTATTTGATTTTTGAAACAAAATAAAAGCTGTTTGATAAAAATTGTTTAAATAAAAGTTTAAAATATTGTTTGAATGACACAAAACAAATCAGAGCAAATTGACAGTCTAGGTAGCTTCTCCCTCTGCTATTCAATTGTTTTCCCCTTCTGTGGCTTAGGGGGCTCGACAACTTGTCCGCTCCCCATCGGCGCATCAACTTTGGATTCAGGTGCAGAAGATTCAGCCTTGACATCTTTACAAACTGCCTCACTCGCATCAACTATCTCAACATTAAACTCTTCATGAGACATCAGCGCCTCGAGCTCTGCAATTTCTTTCTTAATGGCCATGGTGCTAAGTTTACCTGACATGAATTCCTTTAATGTCTTGAGTCTTGTTGTGAGGGAGGAATTGCTATGGGTGTCAAGTAGCTATTCCTT
>CAMOHE010031032.1:21437-41820 GCA_946598075.1 Artocarpus hirsutus
GATCAACTCATCCTAATTTTGATCAAACATTGCAATATTCATGGCTCCATTTCATCAAAGGTTCAATCTTATAACGGTGACTTCGTGGCATGATCGATTGTCTTAGGCTCGATTAGATATTGCCATCTTCTTGGCTTGTCATTTTCATGGCTCTCTAACAGCTCATCGAATGCTTGGCTGATTAGTTCATGACTAGTCGAATCGATTAGTCGGTACTCAATCTCACTTTTCAATCAATGATTATCTTGGACCATGCTATAAAACTTCGGCATGCTAAACCATCTTATTGGTTTAAGTATGAATGATTTAGTTCTATTTGATTTTTGAAACAAAATAAAAGCTGTTTGATAAAAATTGTTTAAATAAAAGTTTAAAATATTGTTTGAATGACACAAAACAAATCAGAGCAAATTGACAGTCTAGGTAGCTTCTCCCTCTGCTATTCAATTGTTTTCCCCTTCTGTGGCTTAGGGGGCTCGACAACTTGTCCGCTCCCCATCGGCGCATCAACTTTGGATTCAGGTGCAGAAGATTCAGCCTTGACATCTTTACAAACTGCCTCACTTGCATCAACTATCTCAACATTAAACTCTTCATGAGACATCAGCGCCTCGAGCTCTGCAATTTCTTTCTTAATGGCCATGGTGCTAAGTTTACCTGACATGAATTCCTTTAATGTCTTGAGTCTTGTTGTGAGGGAGGAATTGCTATGGGTGTCAAGTAGCTATTCCTTAATCTCCTCAATATCTGGGTCTTTCACCTCCATTGCTTTAGTAAAATTGGCGACCTTCTCTTCTTCTAGACGAAGGCTTCTACTCAAGTTGAGGACCTTTTAGTTTGACCTCATCAAGGCACCGATGGCATCGTTTAATTCTCTCTTCTTGTTGTTACTCTCAGACTTGTTCTTTCCAAGTTTTTCTTCAAGCTCCCAAATTCTTAGAACCGATTGCTTGTACTTGTAAGCAGCTTTGTTTGCAAAGATATTGTAGAGCTAAAGGGCCTATATAATAGAAAAGCTTAGTATGAATCAACTTAAATTTAACCAACTCAAAAACAAAATTTCATGACTTACCTGTCCCATGACCGCAGCTAATTCGTTGTACATCTAGGAAAATGACTTCTCGCCGAAAGTGTCTTCATTTAATGAGAAGTTAAAACTCTTTGCCACTCTTAATGCCACCTCCTATCCTAAATGATGCTAATGTTTTTAGGACGTCAAGGGTTTTATCAACAACCCTCATTTTGACATCTTCAACTAGAGTGGAAGTTTCCACCCTTTTCCTTTTCTTCGACACTGGGGGCTGAATGTTGAATAGAGGAGGGTCAGATGTATCAACTAGGGGAGTTGACAACTCTGTAGCAGCGCCCTTCTTTTTCTTCTTTGCTGTAGCTCTTGTGATAGCCTTCCTCTTCCTAGCGTCGTCGAGTAAAGGTAACATGACCTTCATTGATGATAGTGCGGCTTCTACGAGAAGAACGTCTTTGTTAGAAAGAGGAGTAATGAATTTGGACGGACCATACATCCACTAAAGCACACCTAGCAAACAAAGACCCAATCGACTCATTTTGGTAAGCGAATAAGAATACTTGTCGAGATTGCTCTAAACCTTTTCCAAATAGATGACTTTTCGAGTGATCGGGGTGAGAGATTTTAGTCCAAGTTTGTCCTTTCAAAGCGAGCAGTGCTTCGAGCCTCACACAAAGCCTTTCTTTGATGGGGGCTGGATGGTCCAGCTCGTAATCTGCAAAAAGACAATGTTGAGGATTAGTTAGAATTACTATTTGAAATAAATATAAAGTGTCGATACTTACCAATGTGGCCAAATGTGAAAGGAAAAGGGAATAGAGTGGTCAACTGAACTAAATCACGATTAATTGACATGAAGAAGTATCTCTCTTCCCAATGCCTATCCGCATTAACGAAATCAAAATTGAGTTGCTTCGATTGCTGATACACAAAATAGAAGCGACCTCTGTTCATGTTGTTTGGCTTTAGGTAATAGTATCGAAGGAAGTCGTAGATATCGAAATCTATACCAGCCTTTTTGATCAGTACCATGAGGGCGATCGGTAGCCGCGTCCCATTCGGCATGAGTTAAATCATGGAAATATCGTAGTGGCTAACAATTTCCAACATGAATTCTAGGATTGGCAACCGAAGTTTGAGTTTGAACCACTTTGTATATACGCAAAACCAATTGTCGTTTTGCGTGTCAGCTTGCTCCTTCGATAGGGCAGTCGAATGTCGACTGAAGAAGGAATTCCATACTTTGACCTGACTGTTAATAAGTCCCCCTTGGTTAAAATCGACTCTAGATTTTTTTGAAAAGAACGATACTCTTTTTGTTGGGGAGACTACTTCCTCTTTTTGAGCGCTTCGATTTGCTTGGTTCGAGTTGAAGGTCCTGCAGGCTTGTTTCTCTTTTTTGTTGGGTTCATTGCCTCTATATTGGTCCTAACACCGCTAGTTTTTGGACTTTAACTCGATTCTAGATTGTTCATTAATCCATTTGTAGATCTCTCTATTGTTGCTACTAGACCATGGATCCTTACCATCGCTTGAACTCGAACTAACATTGATGGCCTTCAACATCTTCGAAAAACAGATTCTTAGGTGGAAATCTAGGGTTTCAAAGATCTAAGGGCTAAAAGTTCCTAAAATCTAAGGAGGAGTTCTAAAATGTTCTAAACCTATGAGAGCCAAACAGGTGAGAAATTGTGGACTTTCTTGGAAGATGAGTTAGAAATGGCATCAAAATGTTTGAAATCGAAAGAGAAACAAACTTATGGAAAGAAAAATCATAGGAAAATCAGTAGAAAAGAGAGGAATCTCGCCTGAGAATTGCTCGAAAGCTTGAGAAAACGAAGGAAAATTGCCTTGCGTTTGAAGAAGATGAAGTAAAATGGAGAAGAAAGAGACAATGTGTTTTTTATACTATTTGAAGAAGTCTAATCAATGGCTAAGGTCGATTTAGGACAAGTTGATCCAAAGGCTAAAATTTTGCATCTTTTGCTCAAACCGAGGCAATGTCCTTTCAAATCAGGCGCATTCGTCGGTGCCATAGAGATTTTTTAGTGCCTCCCAATCATATTGTGACACATGTTATGGGTAGTTGAGTAACGCGATTTCCTGAGGAAGAGTGATGATTCTAGTGTGAACACAAAATTTTGATCAGGGTGACGTGTTCATCAAATTAAAGCTTGAGATCTGATCACTCCTATAGTCGATTAAATCGACTAAGGAGTGGAGGGCTAACTATTGAGGTGCAATTTGGTTAGGCCCAAATTGCTTAAATGTCCAAAATGATGGTTCGTTGCTACGATTGGAGCGAGTCGAACAAAGTCAAACAACCTAGCTATTAGACATGAAAAGTACTTCATATGTGTAAATAGAAGGCTTCAATGGGGTCGATTGGTTCAATTCCATATAGAATCGATATGTAATATTCAGATAACATTCTGCTGTTGCAAGCTTGTGTTCAGGTTTGTTTTCTAAGTGTTCATTCGATAGAATCAATTGACGTGAACTAACAGTTATAAGCATGTCCAGCCACATATTGAGATGTGAGGAGGGCATGATTGTTGTGGCCTATCATAGATCAACACGTGGCCCACTATTACTGTTACCTCTTGCATAATCACTCTACTCCGTCAATTGGTTGGAAGCCACGATTCTTCTTTATCCTCTATATAAGGAGACAACGTCTTCATACACAAAAAAGAAGAACATACAGAAGCTCTGTAAAAAATTTCTCTTCATTTTCATCCTTGTAATCTTTACTTTTTAAATTTGTATGTAGTGAAGAACAGTAAACGTAACTCTTTTTATAGAGTGAACTACTATAAAAATCCGCATGTGTGATGCAACGTCTACAGTGTTGATTTTTGAAACTCCTAAAACGAAATAAAGTGTTTTGAGAATATTTGTAGTAGATAACACATTAACAATACAAAAATTTATTTACTATATAAATAAAAAATTATTATGATATAATAAGTTATTTGTACATTAAATTTATTTACTCGGTAAAGAATTATTCCGCTGTAGGAAAAATAGTAGGTTGTTTTCAATGAAGCGTTATAGTGCATAAAAGCAAAAATAGAACAACATAATGGTTTTTGCGGGAGGTGAGCAGCGTTTTACTTTTGTAGCCCAACAACGAAAGCACCACGTGGGCTATTGCGGGCATTTTCGTCTTTCCGCTCACATCCCTCTGCTTCGCGTTCCCCCTCTCTCTACAGTTCCAATCGTGAGTTCGTAACATTTCAGTAGAACGAAGAAACGACACAATTCGAGCCACTACTGGACCCCAAAACCCTAGCCTCTCAATCCTAGGTTTTTTTTTTTTTTCCTTTTTTTTTTCCGCGCTATCAGTTTCGATTTTCGCTTTAGCTACTTCAATGGAAGGCGAAGAAGAGGAGGCTTCAAATGTGAACGAACCTCAATCTTTAGTCGAAGGCGCCACTGCGGCCACGGCCGGCGCGAGGGAGGAGGTCCGAGTTACCGAGCCGCAATGCGAGCCCCAACCCCAGCCGGAGCCGGTGGATGAGCCCCCACCGCCGCCGCCAGATGAGGCGGTGGGAAGCGGCGATGCGATTAACGGAGAGGACGCGAAAGACAAGGAGATGGAGAAAAACGACGCCGAAACTAGTTTAGTACCAGAAAAGGACGAGAAGGTTGTGGTGGAAATACAGGAAAAGCAAGAGAAGGCTGCGGTTGATGTTGCGGAGGAATCGGCCATGGCAGATGAGGAGACCGTTGCCGTGGCTGGGGCTGTGGCGGAGGAGGCGGTAGAGAGGGAGGTGGATGGTGGACCCCACTTTTCAGCGGCGGAGGAGGAGGAGGAGGAGAGGGAATTGGCGTTGGAGAGGGAAAAGGTGGACGATAAAGCTAATGAGACAGAGGAGTTAGCTGAGGAGGAGACGGAAGTTTTGGCTAATGTTACCGAGGAAGGAGGGGCGGCCAAGGAAGAGGCGAATCTAGGTTTGCTGGTGGAGGAGACGGAGATGGAAGATGCGACTGCGAAGGGAGAGGACGGAGAGGTGGCAGAGGGAGAAGGAGAGGGAGAGAAGATGGAGACTACGGATGTGTCCGAAATGGAGAAGGGAGAGGAAGAGGAAGAGGAAGAGGAGGCGGAGGGAGATGAAGACAAAAGCACGGCTGAGGAAGCATTGGAGGCAGAAGAGATGGAGGAGACGGAGGCGGAGGCGGCCGACGTAATGGAGGAAGTGACGGAGGCTGAAGGGATGGATGTGGTGGAGGAAGAGGAAGAAGAAGAAGAGGAAGCGACTCGTGGGGGGAAAAGGAAGCGCAAGAAGAATGCCAAGTCTTCTGCCAAAGTCTCCTCCAAGAAGAAGATGGAAGAGGACGTTTGTTTCATTTGCTTTGATGGGGGCGAGCTCGTCCTGTGTGATCGGAGGTGATTTTTTTTACATGAGATTTCTCACTTTCTTTCTTTTCGTGGGTTTTTTCTTGGTTGATGTTTTGTTTGAGTAATTGAGTGAGGTTGTTTTCTTTGGGTGTGTCCAGGGGATGTCCTAAAGCCTACCACCCCGCATGTGTTGATCGCGATGAGGCCTTCTTTCGAACTAAGGGTCGTTGGAACTGTGGTAAGTTGAATTTTTTAGGTGATTGTTTTTTCTTTTTACTTTAATATTACTTAGTTTAGTTTCTTGTGTCTGCTTGTTCGAAGTTCTGTTAGTTATTCAGGTGAGATTTATGGAGTTTGATCTCTATATGTTTAGGTTGGCACCTGTGTAGTAACTGTGGGAAGAATGCATACTACATGTGCTACACTTGCACTTTCTCCTTGTGCAAGGCCTGTATTAGATCTGCTGTCATACTATGCGTTCGAGGAAATAAAGGATTTTGCGAGACATGCATGAAAACTATCATGTCGATTGAAAGGAATGAAGTATGTCTGCTCCCTTTCTTTAAATGTCGTTGTAATTTTTGTCTGTCGTTTACATATGGAATTAACCATCCATACGGTTTTGGTTTTCCGTTTTTTTTTTCGGTTACAATTGATTTAGATTTCAAGATGATAGTAAGGCATTGATTAGTAGATGTTCTAGCAATTGATATTCAGAGTTCTAGTATCCTTGGTTGTTTCTTCCCCTTCTTGTGTGTATTTTTAACTATGGTTGCTAAATTTTATTCAATCTATAATTGTGAAACTATCTTCTTTTCTTTTCCTCTGAAATTTGAAATTGTATTTTCTAGTCAACGACATCTTTTTGCATCAATTGCTATGGCATCCAATTTATGTGTTTGATTTATGTCTTTGTGTTTTTCAGAATAATTTAGATTTTGATGACAGAAGTAGCTTTGAATATCTTTTCAAAGATTACTGGATGGACTTGAAAGGGAAGCTATCTTTAACGTTGGATGAACTTGCTGAGGCCAAAAATCCATGGAAAGGATCTGATAAACATTCTTCCAAGCAAGAGTCAACTGATGAGCCTTTTGACCCAAACAATGATGTTGCCTCAGATAGTGATGGTTCTACGGGTAACTTAGAGTCTAGCAATGCCAAAAGAAGAAAGACTAGAAGACGCTCGAAGTCCCGTACCAAAGACAAGGGTTCACGAAGCACGTTAACTAGTTACGAAGGGCTATCTGCTGATGACAGTAATGAGTGGGCATCAAAAGAACTCTTAGAGTTTGTCATGCACATGAGAAATGGTGACACATCAGTTCTGTCTCAGTTTGATGTGCAAGCTCTTTTGCTAGAGTACATAAAAAGAAATAAACTCCGTGATCCTCGCAGGAAAAGTCAGATAATTTGTGACTCACGGCTTGAGAATCTGTTTGGGAAACCGCGTGTCGGGCATTTTGAAATGTTAAAGCTGCTTGAATCCCATTTTCTCATAAAAGAGGACTCCCGTGCGGATGATCTTCAGGGGAGTACTGTTGATACAGAAGTAAGTCAGCTAGAGGCTGATGGGAACTCCGATGCTCCAGGGAGGGCTGGGAAAGACAAAAAACGTAAAACGAGGAAAAAGGGTGATGGGAGAGGGCCTCAGTCTAATCTTGATGATTATGCAGCCATTGACATCCACAACATTAATTTGATTTACTTGAGACGTAACTTGATTGAGGATCTTATTGACAATACTGAAAACTTTCTTGAGAAAGTAGTTGGTGCATTTGTGAGAATAAGAATTTTGGGTAGTGGTCAAAAACAAGATCTGTATAGGCTGGTCCAAATTGTAGGTAAATGTCTAATGAGATGTATTCTGTCTTGTTTTTGGCCCAAGTATATAATGAGCAAAGTTTTCTCTATTTCAAACTTTGGTCCTTTCTAAATTGATATTTGAACAGGTACATGCAAAGCTGCTGAGCCATATAAAGTTGGTAAAAGGATGACAGATATCTTGCTTGAGATATTAAACTTAAACAAGACAGAGATTGTATCAATTGATATAATCTCAAATCAAGAGTTCACTGAGGTGATTTGACATGATCTTTTAAGCAATTTCCAGTTTTGTACTTTTATTTCTACAGCTCAACAATCTGTTTTCCTTTTTGGACTCTAAATTGTTCTTAAAATGACATGAATTTGGACTCTTTAAGAGGATACGTTCATTTTTTGAATGGTGGATATGCCAACTTAAAATTCAGTTTTATCTGAAATGTACTTGCAACTCTATGCAAGTAAAGTGATGCATAAATTCCACTCCTCTCTCTGGAACAGAATTTGAAGCGAGGAAGAAATGCTGGGAAAAAAAGGAAATGAGAATTTCTTAGCATTGAACTGCTTGTTTAAAAGCTTGTTGAAGACTATCCTCTCAGCCCAAAAAGTTTTCTTTTAATAAGCTTATAGCATTGTAACGCTTTCTAAAATAAGGATTTGGAAATATTTATGGCTCTTCCACTTCAACATGGATGTTTTTTGTTGGTTCACTTATCAACTTTGTTTTGTTTTATTGTTAGGATGAATGCAAACGATTGCGTCAGAGCATAAAGTGTGGACTCATCAACAGGCTAACTGTGGTAATTCTACATTCTGCCTTAATTTAATTTAATCTAATTTAATACGATAACGGTAATAAGACTCATAAAACTTAATTTGCATTACCTTGTAGGGTAATGTTCAAGAAAAAGCAATGGCACTTCAAGCTGTCAGAGTCAAAGATGTAAGTTGCTTCTTTTAACCTGTCCTATTTTGTTCCTTGTAGATGTTGCATGGTTCTCAGACTCGTGAACTTTGGTTCATGTTCCATTTTTTGATTTAAATGCTTTTTATTAGGAAGGAAAAACATTTTTAATTAATATAGAAGAAACCTAAACTCTGATGAGCACCTGGCTGGTTAAATTTTGCATCTTCATTTTTGAATGAGGGTTAGGAGGGCAGAATTTTAGAGGCTTGAGTAGCATTTGAGTGTGTTATAAGGTGATGTTTAAGATTTTACTTCAATTTTAGGCTGATGCAATACGTTCAAGAAATCTTTGGAGAAAAGATGACAGGGACAAAAAATAAAAGGAGAAGACATTAGCGTGTTCTTGATTTTGCATCGCTTTCAGACTTAGAAAATCTATTACATGAAGCTCTGATGTGAATGCATAATCTATTACATGAAGCTCTGATGTGAATGCATCGCTTTCAGACTTAGAAAATCTATTACATGAAGCTCTGATGTGAATAGGTGGTCAGTCTCTTGCTTCTTCTTTGTTGATTAGGGCTGTTATTTAAAAATCAACATCAAGAGATTAATCTAAGTTAAAGGCTAAATTTAATTACTTAACCAGACGTCTCACATTAATAAAGTAAGAGCTTTGACCATTGTGGCTGACCAAGTGACTAGACTATGTTACTAGAAAACACTTTTCCTTGGAGCAAGAATGCTTTATTTGTGTCTGGTACGCAAATTCATTCTCTCTAATCAAGCTACTTAATTTTGCACTGTGTTGTCTCTCCACACACATAACAAGAAATGTTCAAGGGGCATTAAGAGTGTGTTTAATTTGGTAATGCTTATTGGCATATTGGGCTATGATGTAATTCCTTAGTTGACATTGGATTTTTCTTAAGCATGCTTTCCCATTAAAGCTTTATGAGTGAACACTGCTCTGTGGTTACTCACTGTACTGTGGGAACGTTAGCTATGTTATGACATGGGAGAAAAATATTTAAGTAATGTCCTGGCAGAAGAAAAGAACATAGATACACAAGCTTCTGAAATCTCTCTGAAAGTTCCTTGACTTTGTGTAATAAGCTTTTTCCTGTGTGAAGATATAACTTATCATCTATTCTTCTCTAGAAAGAGGGATTTTTTTTTTTTTTTTTAAATTGTATCAAATTCCATAATCTTCCTGTATAAATTGATTGGGTTTCCCGAGTGTTTGTTGATAGGTCCTTTCATTTCTTGTTGTTAGTGTGGATGTTAGATCGTGTTATATTCATGCATATCTATGTTTTGTGATACCGTTTATTTGCTTTTATGCAGTGGCTGGAGTCAGAGGTAGTGCGGCTAAGCCATCTTCGTGACCGAGCTAGTGAAAAAGGACGGAGGAAGGAATATCCTTTTGTTTACAGATTTATTTGTATTTTTTTCTTCGCAATGTTCCTTGAAGTTCTCTGGCTGCTTTTTTCCCCCCTTCCCTTTCTTTTATATACTTTTATTTTTCTTTTGACGCTTTACTTGCACATGACATGATTATATGTAGATCAGAGGTTGGAACTTATTTGAGTTATTTATAGTGAGAGACAACAAAACAATACTGTTGGATAGTTGAGGGTGAAAGAATAATAGATTCCTTGTTGCCATTGCATCTATCGTTCCTAGAAATTATTTAATTTTACGTTGTGGAGTATTTATGCATTTAGCAATGTTGGGGTGGTCCTTGACTTGATATCACGCTTAGAGAGTGTGTCGAGAAATTGCAACTTCTGAAAACACCTGAAGAACGTAAGCGCAGATTAGAAGAAATTCCAGAAATACATGCAGATCCAAACATGGATCCTAGTTTCCAGTCTGAAGAAGAGGAAGAAACAGATGACAAGAGACAAGGTTCCTAGACTGTCTAGTGAATTTACATCATTTCTTTTTGTACAATTTTTTGGATCAATTAATTGTTCAGCTTTCTGTTAATACAGAAAACTACATGAGGCCAAGAGGTTCTGCCTTTGGGAGGAGAGGGAGGGATCCAGTTTCTCCACGGAAAGGTGGATCCGCTCTTAGTGATACCTGGAGTGGGACCAGGAATTATTCCAGCACGCATCAAGAACTAAGCAGGAACATGTCTACTCGAGGGTTCTCTAACAAAGTGGAGGATACAACTGGAGTTGGTGAGATAGCGACCGAGTCGTGGGGCCTAGGAAGAGACAGAGAAATGCAACCTCCAAACAGCTGGGAGAAGCACAAAATGCCGACTTTAGAAACTGTTTCTAGGAGTACACAGCTGGGGGTAATATCTGAATCATTTCCTGCAGCTGTCTCAGAAAATTCAGGAGGTATCGGAGTTGCTGAACCAGCCACTAAGATCAATGAATCAGACAAAATTTGGCATTATCAGGATCCATCTGGGAAAGTCCAGGGGCCATTTTCCATTGTGCAGTTGCGTAAGTGGAGTGCCACTGGCTATTTTCCTATTGATCTGAGAATTTGGAAAATAACTGAGAAGCAAGATGACTCCATACTTTTGACTGATGCATTGGCCGGAAAGTTACAGAAAGACAAGGTTCAGGCAGTGCACAATTTACATCCATCAACCTTGCATTCTGGGACACCTCAAGGAGCAGCCTTACTTAGAGGTACAGAAGTCCAAGTTGGAGGAGAAAGTTGGAGGCCTCAAAGTGAAACCAATTCTTTGGTAAGCAAGGTTGCTCCAGTGCCAGTTGAGGTCCCAAAATATTCTTCAGATGGATGGGGTTCAACAAATCTTCCTTCGCCTACACCATCCCAGACTCCCCTCAGCACAACAAAGGTCCAAGCTTATGAAAATAAATGGTTAAACAATCCTGTATCCGCTGCTTCATTTTCTGGTATGAATCCAGCATCCAACCCAGAAAAGATTATGCCTTCTGGCTCCACAAATGACCCTGCAACACACCATCATTCGACAATCTCAGCCCCTGTTTTGAATCATGCTTCCTTAAGTACAAGTGCTGATATAAAAGGCGTCGTTTCTAATCTACAGAGTCTAGTTCAGTCAGCAGCTGGTCATCTCCCTTTTGTCGAGGCACAAGGGTGGGGTTCTGCTTCTCTTCAGAAACCAGAAATGATTGTGTCAACCCCAACGCCTGGGAGTGAATCCCAGACCTGGGGAGGCACTCCACCTCAGAAAATAGAGACTAATAATCAAGCTATGATGCCTGCACAACCAGGAGCTCATGGTCAATGGGGCAACGTTCCAACCATCAACACCTCTGCTGTGTCATTTAGCGGAGGAAATGCAGGGGGGAATTTTCCAACAACTGGGTTCCAAACTGTGCCGCCATCTGATCCTTGGAGACCTCCAGTTTCAGGTAGTCAACCAAACGTTCAGCCTCCTGCTCTGCCCAACTTACCTTGGGATATGGGTGTTGTGGGTAACCAAAATGCCGCTCCAAGAATGGCACAAGAAAATCAAAATTCTAGTTGGGGTCCAGTGGCTGCAAATCCAAACATGGGTTGGGCAGGACCAGGACCAGGACCAGGAAATACAAACATGAACTGGGGAGTGCCAGGTCAGGGTTTGGTGCCTGGAAATGCCAATCCAGGATGGGGTGCAGTGCCCAATCATGGGTCAACACATGGAAATCCAGTTTCTAGTTGGGGGCTACCACCTATGAATACCAATGCAAATCAAAGTTGGTCTGCTCATGGTCAAGGGCAAGCACCTGGAAATGCAAATCCTGCTTGGGCTGGGCCGAGTGGGAACCAAGGCAATTGGGGAAGTGAACGAAGTCACAACACCGAGAGGTTTGGGAACCAAAGGGATATGGGTTCTCAAGGCGGAGATTCTGGTTATGGTGGAGGTAAACCATGGAACCGACAGTCATCATTCGGTAGTGGAGGCAGTGGAGGTTCAAGGGCTCCTTTCAGAGGGCAGAGGGTTTGCAAGTTCCATGAGAATGGACACTGCAAGAAGGGCGCATCTTGTGATTATCTGCACACTTGAGTCTAACCATATTTATCATGGGCCCGGCATCTGATATTGTACAGTAGTGGTAGTTTCTGATTGGAGATTTTGACATTGTATAAGCATTTCACCTTTTTTATGCTATAGAACTGTGCAGTGTAGAAGCTCACCATTTTTTTCTTTGTTCTCCTTCAATCTCTCAGTCTCTGGATAGTGCTCAGTGCTCTGTCACCTTACTTTCTCATCTGAAGGAATAATGTCTGATAGTGTCTCCCGTTGTAAACTAAGGGTCTGTTTGATTTGAGTACTTTTTGTACTCAATGAAGTCAAACGTAGATTTGAGTATTAAGAATTTTTTGAATACGTGTTTGTCTTTTTGAAAATCCGAATCTTTTGAGTATCAAGAATCTAAGTTTTGACAGTTTTGACTTCTTCTTAAACTTTTAATACTCGGATATCTTTGATATAGTAAAAACTAAAATTCTCTCCTATATTGAAGGGAAAAAAATCATAACTTTTTTATTTGATATCTAATTGAGATAATTTTTTTTTCATTATGTTCTTAGTGAAGATAAATAAATTAAGATCTATATTGCATATTTTTTTTTAGATCATTAATATTAAGATTTTATTAGATTTATTAATAAATCAAAAATTATTTTTATTGCTTTTTTAAATACAAATTTCAATTTTATTTCATACTCAGATTACAACTTAAATGTATATTCAAACGCTAATTCGGATAACAATTCAAATCACTAACTTAAATCATACTTTAAATCACACTAACTCAAATCAAATCATTGAGTTGAATCTATTTACCAAACGGACCCTAAAATGGATGGAGATCTTTTTACAAGGTCTTTTTGGTCTTTCATGTATCACTTGGCAAGATCTTCGGCCGCTGTTTTGACACTTTTTTCCTCTCTCCTTACCTAATTTTCAAATTTTAATTAATCTTTTTGTTACATGATATTAATTGAATTAATTTATAACAAAATACTAATTATTATTTAAATACTAATTGCTAATTGGGCGTTATTTTACTCGAAAGGAATAGTATACTGTCACAAAAAAAAAATCAATGATAAGAATACAAAACTTTTTTAAATATAGTGCCTAATTAATATGGCGTTTTGCAAGTGTGCTTTTGAACTGAAAAATATAACATATAAACAATTTACATTATAGTTCATTTTATTTAGTAGTATGTGACAGATTTACACTTTAGTAACAAAATATTTTGATTAGAACTAATTTATCCAAATACCCTTTAAATATTTGGTTAAACGTTTATGCAAAGGATATATTCATCAATCAAAGATCAAAATCAGCTATTTACTAAGCATAATTTGCACGAATTTAAAATTTAAATGTACTATCTTAGTCATTTCATAAGCTCAAATTGTAAGGTATAAAACAATAAATAACGTAAAAAATTGTAACAAGAAAAGGTTGAAAATGTACTATACAATGGTTGATAATTTCTATAACTATTTAGAAAAAAGAATATCACATGACAGTGACCAAAAAAAGAAAAGACAAAACCAATTTATTCATAAATTCTTGTTTTTTTTTTTTCATTTTTATACTCCGCTTTTGAGATTACCAAAAAATCATACGTTTTTTTTTTTTAACTCTATCAAATTTATACTTTTAGGCATATCAAAAAAGAAAGAAAAAAAACTTTACATTTTAAGTTCATGCCAAATTCTTGTTCTTTAGTTAAAGGTTAATTTTTAAAAAATGTCCATTTTTTTAAATTTGTAGTTTTTTTAAGTTTTTTTTATTATTCTTTTTTCCCCCATTAAGGGCACTTGGGTTTTTAAGTTAACAAAGGCCCTAGGGGGGCGGCTGCTCTTCTCAGTCCAATAGTTTTTTTGCATGTTGCTCCCCAAAAAATATTAATTACCGTTTTTTACGTATGTTTTAAAAATATTTTATATTAGTATCCTAAAGTTATATGTATACTCCCATTTTATAAAACTTTTGAAAGAATTAGATCACATCTTAAATTTTGTCTTCTAAATATGCAATACTAACAGGTCAAACTTAAAGTCTTAATAGAGCAAAAAGGGAGATTGAGAGAAATAGCAAATTTTTATAACTTTTTTAAGTAAATAGCAGGTTTTAAAAATATTTATAATAAATAACAAATGTACAATATAAATAGTTTATTGACTAGATAAATAAGAATTGTTACTGTAAATAAGGGGTAAATAAATTATTTACACCTTAATTCTATTTACTTATAGAAAAACAGTACGTAGCGGAACTTTTAAAATTTTTAATCAGAGTATTTTGCAAAATATAAGTTTGACATGATATATGCATAAATTAACGAGATCTTACTAACCTTTGAATGTTAAAGAGTTTCTGCAATCTATGAAAAGAAGAAAATTCTAAAAGAGCCTCAACCAACTAGTCTTCTTTATAATTCTTTATACACATCGGTATGTGTATAGGCACACCTTATACAGCTATTTCCTGGTGACTCTCATTCTAACCAATTAAGAAAACCCAAAACTAGTGTTTATGATTTATGAACAATAGCTCTTCAGGGAGTTTTAGAGACTCACAGACTAGAGTGCTCACTCTTAATTTCTCAACTTATCTAAATAACTTAGAAAACTCACTCTCTATTTAGAGAGTTTATCCCCAAGGTTGGTTATTACAAGATAAGGCCTCAAAAATTCAAATTTGGATCAATATATGATAAAATCACATTGATCAATATATCATTAGAGTGGTAGGCCGAACTTGCTCAATCGGTAGGCCAAACTAACTAATCGGCCTGTCTAACTTACGATTAATGATCCATGTGAATATTTTATTTCCCACCTCAGATTCTTTGGACAATGCCTCAGTTTTAATTTAAATAACCTAATTATGAAGTTATCTGATTAAAACAACCTTATCTAGATAATCTCTAGGAAAATAAATATTCTAGATACTTCAACAAGTTTATCTTGAAATTAATTCAATCAATAAACATACATGAATTATTTGATCCTATCGAATTTCAACTAATTTAATAATTTAACATAAGTAATCAATTTATTAGAAAAGTACGTTGTATTGTTACATGATTTATTATGAGCTAGCAAAGGGGACTTAATGGACTTATATAGTTCAAGCTCCCGATAATTATAAAACCTAATATTCTAGATATATGTTTCATAATTTCAACTCTAATGCTACTCCACTAAAAGCTTAGAGCTATACTCTCGAACTATATAAAATTAAAAAGCCCATATAACTAAGTATCCATGACATATCATGATGTGTCGTATCCTCATATGATATCGATATTTAGCTTAAAGATAAATTCTATCTTACCTTTCTGATTACTTTTATCTTATATTCTATTATCTCACCATTGGAAAACTTACTATCCCAAGATAGTATACCAATTGGTTACACTTGTGTATCCAAATGGTTGAGCACTACATTTTTTCAATTACAGGATAATGCATGTAAGAGGAGATATCGTCGACTCTTGAAGAGGAGCTATGGATTTTGTATCTATGATTAATAGGTCTATGCTATCAAGAGTCATGTCTCCAACATACCGGTATGTGTACCATCATAAAATATGGATGTTTCTCTTTGGTACATCAAATAACATAAGTCAAGACAACGGGCCCATTATTTGTTTCAAAATTAAGATACAATACATATGATTGTCTAAATTAAATTGATTTGTCTAGACAGAATTATTAATCTAAATCAATTTCACTTTATGTCTCGATCAAATATATCATCACCTATGACAATGTATCAATGTTTCTATTCGTGGAGTCTAATTCCGATGGTCAAGACAAACCATCTCCCGTTAAGGATATAGACAACATAACAATCTTTGCATGAATAAAGTGCCCAACTTTATTTCCTTAATTGCGGATCTTATGATTTAGACTATCACCTTTAGAATCATGTCTTTCGCATAATCTGTCTATCATATGCCTGATTCTAAAGGTTTAGACCAATAGTCTTAGACTTTAGTTTGCTTAACATATATTCAACAAATATAAATGTAAAGAGGACAACATTTAGTATATGAATAATAAATAAATTCTTTATTGATAAAAATATCTTCAACAATATATTACATTTTTACTCCTTAGGCACACATGTCTAACATTTACTGTATAATAATTATTTACACTGTAAATAAAGGGGTGAATAAATTATTTACACCACCTACTGTTTACTATAAATATTTTCAAAACCTGATATATACTACAATTAGTTTTGAAAAAGTGATATTTACTACAATTTTCAAAGCAAAAATTAACTATATTGCTATAGAAATTTATAATTTTGTGGACATAAACTTTAAAAAGTAAATTAAGCTATACTAGAAGTATGGTTCATTTTGGAAGAAGAAATAAAAGATAAAAAGAGATTAAAAAAAAGGTACAATGATAGTGACCAAGAGTTTTAAAAGAAAAAATTATAGAATCAAATGGTTGTCTTTCATTAAAATATTGGTTTACCTTGCACTCTCCTAATTTTTTTTTTTGACACCACCACTGCAATCAACCATTAATCAGGGAAATATAAAAATTCAAGTACAAATTCAAAATTTAAAACAAAATATAGTGTTAGCGGTAATCTCGACAGACCAAAGCCCAAATTTGAGATTAGGAAGAACTCTGTGGAAACCCCAAGTCCAAAAAAACAACTTTGTTGGAAGGTGATTTGAAGAAAGTCACTGTTGGAGGTCAAGACAAGCTCCGATAAGCGAGATGTAATGATAATGTGTTGACCAGGTTCGTTGAATGTTGTGAACTACTTCAAATAGGAAGGTCAACTAGATCCCCACATAATCAGGGAATAACAATTTCATGAGATTTAAGGAAGAAGTCAAACAAAAGATACGAGAAAGCCAGTAACGCCCCAAAACAAGGGTTAGTACCTAAATACAATTAAAAACAATTAAAGTATAATGATAAATTTAAAACAAAAAAGAAAGGCTTTCTTGAAAATAATTTACACATATGTGCTCTAGAGACTCAAAAATAAAATAATTATACAACAATCCTATTAATATAGTTTTTCTCAAAAGAAGCACAACTTGAGACAATGTTGGATTATACAGTTTGTACACATAGCACGATATAACTTGGAATTAAAGAACTTAAAAACAAAAAAAAGACAAACCGTCTCAAATCTCGAGCTTTCAGACTGCTACATCAACGATTATACTGCAAAACTAACTATTATCTCTAGAGGAGGGAAAACATTCAAAATAGGGATGAGCCAATTGTGCAATAAGGGGAAAAGGATTATGATAATTAAATACTAAAAAGTGCCTAAAACATAAACGTTGACATCAATGAAATCACAAAGCATAACTCAAGTGCAAATACCTGAAGTAATAAGTAAAAGAACAAAATATCAAACCTCAACAGATGTAGCCTAATGTAATATGAAAACAATAATAAAGTATTTTAAAAATTCTTACAGAATACTATGTCCTTTCAAGCATAACTCAAAAATAAGTAAAAAGCTAAACATTACATAATTTATGTAAAGCAAGGTTTAGGGGACATTGAAATTCATGGAAATCATTATTCAACAACCAAATTTTCTAAATAGTACATTTCAATTAATTTATATGTTGAAAAAATAGTACGTAGCGAAATTTTAAAATTTTTCTATCAGAGTATTTTTCAAAACACAAGTTTGACATGCTATATGCATAAAGTAACCAGATCTTACTAACCTTTCAATGCTGAAGAACTCCTGTAATGCGTGAAGAGAAGTAACGTTTTAAAAGAGTCTCAACTAACTGGTCTTCTTTGTTATTTTCTATCCACGATCGAAGTGAGTGTGAGCTCACATATACAGCTCTTTCTCAAGATGACTCTCCTTCCAACCAATTGAGAGAACCCAAAGCTAGTGTTCGTCATTTGTGAACAAGAGCTCTCAGGGAGTTTCAGATTCTCACCAATTAAGTATCACTCTTAATCTCTTAATTGATCTAAATAGCTTATGAGACTCACTCCCTATTTATAAAGGTTGAGTCTAGGGTCATTCCTTATCAGATAAGGTCTCAAAAATTCGAATCAAAATCAAATTCATATCAATATCGGATGAAATCTGCGTAAAAATGCGTGATTTTTATTTTGCGCATAGGCAGGCCGATTTGTCTAATAGGCAAGCCAAACTTGGCCCATCGGTAGGCTGAACTTTAGGATCGACATGCCGAACTGTCGAAAAAAATCTCAGCGAGTCTTTTATTTTTCACCCAAGATTTTATAAGATAAAGCCTTAGTTTTAATTCAAATAACTCAACAGAGAAGTTATCTAATTAAAACAACTTTATCTAGATAATCTCTAGGATAATAAATAGATTTCTAATAATTCTACAAGT
Organism: Artocarpus hirsutus; assembly: GCA_946598075.1. NCBI lineage: Eukaryota > Viridiplantae > Streptophyta > Magnoliopsida > Rosales > Moraceae > Artocarpus > Artocarpus hirsutus. Next base: position 39,887 of record CAMOHE010031032.1, read on the forward strand.
TTATCTGGATTTAATTTATCCAAAATTAGATCAACTGATAAACAGACGAGAATTATCCGATCCTAATAATTCAACAAGTTTATCTTGAATTAATATTGTCACAAAATTAATTCAACCAATAAACAGACATGAATTATATGATTCTTTCAAATTTTAACCAATCTAATAAATTTGACATAAGTCACCAATTATTAGAAAAGCACACCGTATCGTTATAGGATTTTATGAGCTAGCAAAGGGGACCAACTGGACCTATATAGTTCAAGCTCCCGATAATTATAAAACCCAATATCCCAGATATACATTTCATAACTATCAACTCCAATGCTACTCCACTAAAAGCTTGGAGTTGCACTCTTGAACTCTATAGAATTACAAAGCCCGTATAGCTAAGTCTCTATGACATATCATAGTATATCGTATCCCCATAGGATTATCCATAATCAGCTTAAGGACAAGTTCTGTCTTACCTTCCTAATTATCTTAATCTTATGTTCCATTATCTCACCATCGAAAAACTCACCTTCCAAAGACAGTATACCATTCGGTTACACTTATGTATCCAAATGGTTGAGCGCTTTAGTTTTTCAATTACAGGATAACGCATATAAAAAGATATCACTACTCCTAAAGAAGAGCTATAGATTCCATAACTATGAATAATAGGTCTACACTATCAAGAGTCATACCTCCAACGTACTGGCATACATACCACTATTAAAACGTAGGTGTCACCCTTTGGTACATCAAAAGACACAAGTCAAGACAACAGGCCCACTATTCATCTCAGGATTAAGATACAATACAAATGATTGTCTAAAGTGAATCGATTTGCCAAGACAGAATTATTAATCCAAATCAATTCTCTTTATGTCCCGATCCAACACATCATCACCTATGATAATGTGCAATGTTTCTATTCACGGAGTCCTCCTTCGATGGTCAAGACAAATCATCTCCCAATAAGGATATAGACAACATAACAATCTTTACATGAATAAAGCGCCTAATTTTATTCCTTCGATTGCGGATCTTATGATTTAGACCGTCACCTTAAGAATCATGTCTTTTGCATAATCTGTCCATCATATGCCCAATTTTTAAAGGTTTAGACCGACAATCTCAGACTATTATTTGCTTATCATACATTCAACAAATATGAATGTAAAGAGGACAAGATTTAGTAAATTAATAATAAATGAATTCTTTATTAATAAAATTGTCTCCAAAAACATATTATATTTTTACTCCTTAGGGCATATATGTCTAACATTATATACCTTGCAACAAAATATATACTTATGGTGCTTTAGCCATTTGCCTATGCTATGGAGCTCTCCGATCGAGATTTAAGACTTTGCCTCCAAGGTTACACTCTATGTAACCCACTTTTTGTGACTACTTAATGTTACTGATGTTCTCTAGGCGAATTATGTAACGACCACATATTGACTTCATTACATTTGCATTTTATTAATAAAGAGGCATTTTCACTATTATTATTATTATTTTATTAATAGTTAATTCTGCCTAAGGTCATCAAGTATGTGACTTGATAGTAAAACTCTTAGGTGAAAATTGAATTATATTCTAAATTATCCCTAGTCAGTCATTATTATTGGGATAATAATGAATGAAGACTAGTATGAAGTTTGACTGATGATTATGTTTTACTAATCATGTGTGTGAGATACTAAGTCAACTCATAGATACATATTTGAGAAATGATGTATTGGATTGACCCGCTATGAGAATACTGCATAGATAATTGTCATAAGTGACTCTCATCACAATAGTATTATCCTAGTCCTCTGACCTGAAATCACCATGGTTTCCTACATGACAAGTTCTATATTTTGACACAATCTAATATTATCTTTAACAGGATGATGGAATAGATTGTTGTTGGATATAGAGTGAATCATGTGAGGAAT
>CAMOHE010031042.1:0-23693 GCA_946598075.1 Artocarpus hirsutus
TAATAAGTGTCCTAGAAACTCATCAGAAAGGTATTCTCCACCTCGATCAGATCGAAGTGCCTTTATGGGTCTACCTAATTGTTTTTCCACTTCAGCCTAAAACTCCCTAAACTTGTTAAAAGTTTTGCTTTTGTGGTGCATCAGGTACACATACCCATATCTTGAGTAATCATTAATAAAAGTGACGAAGTACTCATACCCTCCTCATGCCTGGATGTTCATCGGTCCGCAAACATCACTATGCACAAGTTCTAGAACCCCATTGGCCCTATTGCCTTTAGACCCAAATGGTCTTTTGGTCATTTTACCGTCCAAAGAAGATTCACATTGAGGTATAGATTTCACCTTTAAGTGACTTAAAGGTCCATCCCTTACCAACTTTTGAATCCTATTCAGGTTAATATGATCGAGGCGCAAATGCCAAAGATAAGTCTTATTAAAGTGAGAAGTTTTAAGTCTTTTAGAGTTAACGTCATTCATCTCAGCATTAAGCAATAAGTCCATCTTAGGTTTGATAAAATATAGATTATTTTGCATCCATCCAAAATAGATAAAAGATTTGCTTTTACGAATCACCACTTTATTATTAAAAAAAACCAAATAGGAGTCTTTAAATAAACAAGCTACAAAAATTAAATTCCTTTTAAATTTAGGAACATAAAAACAATCTCACAAAATTAAATTCCTATAATTATCAAAATAAAGATGGACGTCTCCCACTACTTCCGCTGAGACCAAGGATCCATCGCCCATCCAAAGCGTGAAGTCTTCATAAAGCAGACTTCTTGTTTCTTTGAACCCCTGCAAAGCAACACAAACATGATTAGTTGCACCGGAATCTATGACCTAAATGTCACTAGATTCCTCAACCAAACAAGTTTTTAAATACCGAAGATCACATCTACCTCCTTTGGAAAGGAAGTCCTTGCAATACTTCTTTATATGCCTGACCTTCTCGCAGAAAAAGCACTTAAGCTTCTTTGGGTCTTCTTCTTCATTTTCTTGCTCTTGTTGTTAGCAGGAACAGAAGACTTCCCATTCTTGGCCTGTTGTTTCTTTCTATTTCCAGAGTTAGGATTGGAACCAGAAGCAACTACCATGTTGGCCTCGCCACCAGCAGGAGATTCCCTTATCAGCAGTTCGAACTCCTATAACTGTTTCATTAATTCTGTTAAGGTCATATCCTATCTATTGCTCAAATTAAATGTAGCTCTAAACGAAATAAATTCCTTAGACAGAGTCTCAAATACCATAGTCATCTGAGTTTCAGTATCGATGTAGGCTCCATGGGTTTGAGCCTCAGCGAGGTAATCCATGACCAACATCATGTGCTCCTTTACAAATGTCCCCGGCCTCTGCTTACAGTTTAAGAGTTTCTGAAGCACCCCTTGTCGCTTTGTTATGGCCTGGCCTCCAAACATGTTTTCAAGATTATCCAAGATTTGCTTTGCAGTCTCATAATCTTTATGTTGAGCCTGCAGCACATTATTCATGCTAGCCATAACATAACATCGGGCCTGATTATTTGCATCTTTTTAGTGATCGTACATTTGAAATTGCTCATTAGTTGAGTCTCTCGTAGGCTCGGGAGGATAAGAGGTTGTCAGCACAAATTTTAGTTTCTCAAAGGAAAGGACGATATCCAAGTTCCGTTTCCAATCATTATAATTCTCTCTGGTTAATAGGTTTTTGTCAAGTATCAAAGATAAAGCATTTTTAGACATTTTTAATCTACAATAAAGAATCATATACCAAACATAAGCAAACATATCATAATAATTTAGTAAAATAACACAATCATGTAAAACATACAAATGTGTTTATGTGTCAAAACCTTGAAAATATCACAACCTTACAACGATAATTCCCAACTCATAATTCAACAAGCTCCTAGGGGAGTCATGCCAAATTCAGTCAAGAACACGGATCCCCTCTTGATTAATATATGCCATCCAAGACCCATATGATCCAACATATATTAATAATCGTTTCTTTAGCCATTAATTCTATTAACAGAGCTCCTAGGGGAGGTTAATAATAAAATTAACATAAGTGTATAACCATCGTTTCAATATTTTATCCATGATTTATAATCATCACCTAGGAGTGTGCTACCATAAATCATGCTAAAATACCTTATCCTTTCGGAGACCCAATCTGGTACATGATAGAAATCCCTTCCTAAGGGTTGGGACCACTATGTTCTACCTATTGACCAATGATGGAGGCCTTAGGTCCTCTCTTCGAAAACCTTCTCCCACTCAATCTTTTGAAATCAAGGTTTTATTTTAAAAGACATGCATGAAAAATTTTAATATGAGTGGCACTCCCTATTCTATATGGTATGTTATCAATATGCATGGCAAATCATATTATAATATAGACAAGCAAAGCAATTAAGCAAAGGTATAAGCAAAATAATAATAAATAACCGTAATATTATGGTTCTGCCCTAGAGAATAGAAAATAAAGATTACAAGAGAATAATCGAAACATATTATCAATTCTTTATCCTTGAATCCTCAAGCTATATCCTTCTTCATGTAATGCCCATCTTCAAGTTTTCAATCCCGCATAGATCGAATATTCCATATTTCTGGTCATATCTAAATTTAATGTTTCTCAAAATTGTCCCAAAAATAAAATTAAAACTGCATCGAAAAACTGCACCTTTCCTAGAAAAATTTTCAACTCTCTACCGGCAAGTCAATCTGGCTTATCAGCCTACTGGTCATAACCCACCGGCCTGTCAATCTTCGCATACCGGCTTGCTGATTCATGACTAATCGGCCTGCTGAACTAGAAGTTCAGCCTGCCGCCAGAGCCACCTGATTTTTGCCCCGTTGATAGCCTATCGAACCTCACGTTTGGCCTGTCGATTTGCAACCATCGACCTGCCGAACCTAAGAGTTCAGCATGCCGACCGAGCAAAAATCACCCTTTCCAAAAAAATACAATTTTTAATGCAATTCATCAATCTTATTTTCAACAATTCAAAAACATAAAATTAGAGACTCAAAAAAACCTAGGAACGCCATCATTCATCTTCTAGATCCGCCTTCTTTGAACAATTATTTAATTATAAAATTCTTACAAATTTAAAATTAAATAATAATTCTTAGATAGAGATGATAGTTCGCCATCTAATTACATGAAAAACCTAGATACACAATCTAACCTCTAAGGAACCATAACCGGTAGTAATTAATTAATAATTAATTAAATAATAATTTAATCAACCATAATTAATCAATAAATATTCATCGTATAATCCATGACAACATATAATATATATAGAAACCTAGAGTGCCAACTCTCTATAAAATTAAATTCAAGCATATGAGAGATTGAGATCACATGATTTAAATATATAGCATGATCACAAACTCGTAAAATTATGTAAAACCCTTGTCTCTGATACCAATTATTAGAAAAAAAATACGCAGCAGAGTTTTTAAAAATTTTATATTAGAGTATTTTTCAAAAACATAAGTTTGACATACTATATGCATAAATTAACAAGATCTTACTAACCTTTGAATGCTGAAGAACTCCCGTAATACATGAAGAGAAGTAACGTTCTAGAAGAGCCTCAACCAACTGGTCTTCTTTGCTATTCTTTATCCACGATAATAGTAAGTGTGGGCTCACATGTACAGCTCTTCCTCAAGGTGACTCTCCTTCCAACCAATTGAGAGAACCCAAAGCTAGTGTTTGTGATTTGTGAACAAGAGCTCTTAAGGAGTTTCAAAAGTTTACCAACAGAGTTTCACTCTTAATCTCTCAATTGATCTAAATAACTTATAAGACTCACTCCCTATTTATAGAGGCTGGGTCTAGGGTCATTCTTTATTACATAAGGTCTCAAAAATTTGAATCAGAATCAAATTCGAATCAATATCGGATGAAATCTGCGTGAAAACGCGTGATTTTTTATCGCACATAGGCAGGCCGATCTGTCTAACCGGCAAGCCGAACTTGCCCCATTGGTAGGCCAAACTTGAGGATTAGCATGCCAAACTGTCAAAAAAAATATAGCAAATCTTTTATTTTCTACCTAATATTCTATAAGATAAAGCCTCAGTTTTAATTCAAATAACCTAATAGAGAAGTTATCTAATAAAACAACTTTATCTAGATAATCTCTAGGAAAATAAATAGATTCCTAATAATTCTACAAGTTTATCTTGATTTAATTTATCCAAAATTAAATCAAATGATAAACAGACAAGAATTATCTGATCCCAATAATTTAACAAGTTTATCTTGAATTAATTTTGTGACAATATTAATTCAACTGGTAAATTGACATGAATTATTTGATTCTTTTGAATTTCAACCAATCTAATAATTCTGACATAAGCCACTAATTATTGAAAAAGCATACCGTATCGTTACAGGATTTTGTGAATTAACAAAGGGGACCTGATGGACCTATATAATTTAAGCTCCCGATAATTATAAAACCCAATATCCTAGATATACATTTCATAATTATCAACTTCAACGCTACTCCACTAGAAGCTTGAAGCTGCACTCTCAAACTCTATAGAATTATGAAGCCCGTATAGCTAAGTCTCCATGACATATCATAATGTATCAATTCCCATAGGATTATCCATAATCGGCTTAAGGACAAGTTCGGTCTTACCTTCTCGATTATTTTTATCTTACGTTCCATTATCTCACCATTGAAAAACTTACCATCTAAAGAGGGTATACTATTTGGTTACACCTATGTATCCAAATGGTTGAGCGCTCTAGTTTTTCAATTACATGATAACGCATATAAGAGGATATCACTACTCCTAAAGAGGAGCTCTGGATTTCATATCTATGAATAATGGATTTATATTATCAAGAGTCATGCCTTCAACGTATCAGCATGCACACCACTATTAAAATGTGAGTGTCACCCTTTGGTATATTAAAAGACACAAGTCAAGACAATGGGCCCACTATTTATCTTAGGATTAAGATACAATACAAATGATTGTCAAAAGTGAATCGATTTGCCGAGACAGAATTATTAATCCAAATCAATTCACTTCATGTCTCGATCCAACACATTGTCACCTATGACAACGTACCAATGTTTCTATTCATGGAGTCCACCTCCGATGGTCAAGACAAACCATGTCCTAATAGGGATATAGACAACATAACAATCTTTACATAAATAAAGCGCCCAACTTTATTCCTTCGATTGTGGATCTTATGATTTAGACTATCACCTTAAGAATCGTGTCTTCCGCATAATCTATCCATCATATGTCCAATTCTTAAGGGTTTAGACCAAGAGTCTCAGACCATTATTTGCTTATCATACATGCAACAAATATGAACGTAAAGAGGACAAGATTTGATATATAAATAATAAATAAATTCTTTATTGATAAAAATGTCTCCAAAAACATATTACATTTTTACTCCTTAAGGCATACATGTCCAACAATGGTAATTTTTAAAGTTTAGGAAACAAAGTGGTGGAAGTCCAAAAGTTTAGGGACCATTATAGTTAATAACCCTATAAAATGGGGAAGAAAATAAGAACCGCAGTTTATTTCTTCATGTCGGTGTGATTGTAACTTTTTTTCGTCTATAATTTAAATATTTAAGTTAACGCTACAGAGTGTTTAGTTCTTTAATTGAATAAAGTCAATCATTTTTCATGAGGGAACTAAATGCTTCTTTTTGCATGTCTTATTGGCAACTTCCTTTTAAAGAATGCTTTTAATGCAAAGAATTTGAAAAGTTAAGCTTATATGAAGTCCATAATTGGATCACCTAATCGTACATAAGCATTACGAGCACAAACTTTAGGCACGTGCAAAAAAATTTTCCAACCCTGTACGTTATAGAGTAGCTTCCTCCCCATGAATATGGATTAGATTTCAAACATAATGCCAACTAAGCATTTGGGTATTAAGGCTCAATTCCCAAAGCGCAAGTTTAGGATCTTTTTCTTTTCTTTTTTTTTTTAAAAAACTAAAAAAAAAAAAAGAAAAAGAAAAGAAGTCATTTATTGTAGGTGTTCTTAAAAGTACTAATTTCAAACATAAATGAGAAATTCACATAACTGTCCTTCAAATGGCATCATTTATTCAAACTGTTCTCTCATTTTTGTCTTTTTAAAACTGCCCCTTATTTTATTTTATTTTTTAAATTGCTAATTACACGTTTATTGTTTTGACCATTTTAATTCATTGATCACAAAAATTAGAAACCCTAATTGCACATTACCTGCTTCTCTCTCCTCTCTTTCTCTCAGCCTTGCACCCTGTCTCTCTTCAACATTCTCTCTCTCCCACGCTTTCTCTCCTTCGAATCATCTCTCTCTCCTCCAAGTGCGATGCCTAATGACGATCCAACAGTTTTTGTTCTCTTCTCCAGCGTTGCAAGAAAGCTTAAGCTCAAGATCTATGGTGAAGCAGCGATGGAGGACATTTGGTTTAGCATCGTGACATTTGGCGTCTTCTTTAAAGATCTACAAGTTTTTAACATTTGGTTTTGAAGAATTGCTAACAGAGGATGAGTCGCTAAAAGTGAAGAACCGCAAAACAACACGATCTCATGGCCAAGAAGAAAATGCTGCTGGCCACTATGAAGAAAGACTCAACTCCTCCAATTTGTCTTCCATGATGATAGTGTCGTCAACACAAATCCGTCATGATCTCTTATAGGTCGAGCTTATCTAGATCGGATATGAGATCACAGAGCTTCTAAGAGATTTCTTCATTTCTAATCCCCTTTGCTTCAAGTTCCAAACGCATTTCAAGCTTCTCCATCGAAAGATCTATTGGAATCTTGAGAGTCATATTTCAGTGATTAGAATTAATTATTTCGTTTAGCTTCTTTTTGGTTAGTTAGATATGATATTTGTTAAAAATTTTGTTTGAGTCAAGTCAGTAATGTTCCCCTTTGAATTATTCAATTAGCTATATAATATGCTTTAAAAGTATTGGGATTATATGGAAGTATGCTTTTTATTTATCAAAATCAATTTTGTTTATATATAAGGGTTATTGTCGATTAGTATATTGTCAATTCGATTGTTTAAGCAAGTTATCTCGAAGACGCTTTTTGTAATTTAGTTTTAAGTGTTCGTTTAGTGCTTTTTTTTTTGTTGATATTGTGATATTTTAGTAGTTTGTCCACTTCGATAAAAGAAAATATGCTAGAATCTGAATGGTTCTTACCTATTAGATTCTAATCCATAGCTTGCGTCAATGACCAAAGGTAGTTGGTGCTTCTTTGTTTGAAAGATAATATGTCAGAATCTGATAAGCTCCATTTTGGAACCTACCAAATTCCAATCTGGTATCCTACTTTGGCGACCAGAGACAGTTGGTGCTTCTTGGTTTCAAAAAAAAATATGTTGAAATTTGGTAAGTTTTATTTTGGAATCTACCAGATTCCAATCTGGCACCCCGCTTTGGCAACCGGAGGCAATCGCCACTTCTTTGTTAAAAAATGTTAGAATTTGGCAGGTTCCAAGTTGCAACCTAGCAAGTTACAACTCGGCGTCCACGTCAATGACTAGGGGCAGTTGCCACTTTTTTGTTTAAAAAAAAGTTAAAATCTAGTAAGTTTTAAGTTAGAATCTGACAAGTTGCAACCCGCTCTGGCGACTGGAGGTGGGTTATTGCGAGTTCCACTATAGAACCTAGCGAGTTCAAGATAGAACCTAGTGGGTTCAACAATAAAACCTGACGAGTTCCAATAGGTACCAGGATAGAACCTAGTAGCTTTCATTTCAAGAAGAAAGGTAACTTAGACTTTTAATAAGTCACCTTTTTTTTTTTTTATTAAAAGGCAGTTTTGAAAAGAGCTTTTTAGGATAACAATATTGAAAAGGTGCTCCTTTAAAGGGGCATTTTTGTAAGTTGTCTAACAGAAATTAATGCAACTAACAAGATATGGTCCATTTGACAATGCATTTTGAAGCCAGGTTTCGACTTCTTGAGCTCACAATTTTTTTTCAAAAATATTTGGAAAATTTCTAGGATAAAGCCCAATTACAACAATTCTCTTTGAAGAGCTTCCATAGCAATATGAAAAGTTATTTTAGTGTTTCAAATAAATATTTTTTGACTTTGTCATCATCGTTGTCATCATCTTCTTCTTCTTCTTTTCAATCTTTACCCTTTTTTAAGGGAAAATCTATTTTTTACAAGATTCTCCCTATCAAACTAAAGGATGAAATAATTGTTTTTTTTTTTCATTTTCCAAATATAATCCTTGTAAATATTTTTATTTCTAATATCCTTGTTGAAATAATTTCTTAAGAAGATAAAGTAAATGTCAAATTTTTAAGTGCTGATTAAAATAAATAGCAAGTATGATAAAAGTGTTTGGTAAATATCTTGTTAATCATTTTGCACAAACAAAATATAAAAAAGTCCTCTTCCATACACATGTTTCTCTTTCTCCTCTCTCACTCTTTCTCTCTCTCCTACAACCTCTCCTCTCTGGCTCCATTCCAACCTTTCTTCTTTGACTTTGGTGTGATGCTCTCTAGTGCGGCTCCGGCGTGACCTTTCTTCTTTGGCTCCTACACAAGATCTCTCTTCTCCTTCGGCATCATTGAGAACGACATCGCAAGTTTTAGCTGTCGTTGGGTCATGACGCCGTGACGAGGATCTCCTCGTCCCTCACACCAACGAGATCATTGTGGTGTCACTCTGGGTAGATCTATGTAGAGAACACGACGACGACAAGAGAGTTTCGCCTGCAATGGAGCTAATGAGAACACGATGACAAAGACGATGGGAGAGCTTCACCTGCAACGACAAGAGGAGAGAGAGCGAGGGCAACGAGAGAGAGAGAGAGAATGCGAGGACAAAGAGAAGGAGAGCAGTGAAAGAGAGAGAAACATGGGAGAGGAGAGAGGAGAAAGGGAGAAATGAAGGAGAAAAAACCCTAAGTCAAACAAAAGGTATTTTGTTCAACACAATTATTTAATTTAAACAACTAAATTTTGGGTAACATTTGCTAATATCTTAGATTATACCTCACATTGGCTATTAATAATTTAAAAGTTCTAACATTTCCTACAATTTATCTTGTTTCTTCTCACAAATGTTCCTATCTAATTTTTTTTGTCCAAATATTTTATGTACATTTTTTTATGTGTCCAATATATTTTCTTCAACGTATATATAAAAAATAATTTTGATTTTTGATTCATTTCCCCAAAGGACAAAATATTACGTCCTTTTTTTTTTCCTTTTGTATTTTTTTAGTCATCTCCTTTTTATTTAAATCTGTTAGTCCTCCAATTTTTCTTCCTCACTTTTCTGCTTCCTTTTTATTTCTTTCCTCCTAATATCTTATATATTTCTATGTCTACCTCTTCTTCTTTTTTTTTACCATTTACAACTTGCCTCTATTAAAATAATTTTCCAACAAATAGATACCTTCAATAATTTTTCTAACCATTACTGTTCCTTAATTTTTTTCCTCAAATGTACTTAGATAAATATTTTCTTGCTTCCTCCGTGTATTCTTAAGCAGTTCATCTTTACGCACTTTTACTGTATTACCTTGGAACTTTTTATATATGTTTTTCTCAAAAAAATGTAACTTAAAAATTAGATTTGTTTACTTCTTTCGTCGTACAAAAATGCTTTGTTTTTAAAGTATTCATACAAATTATTAGAAGAACCTTAAATTTCGAAATATAAGATGGCAAACTGTAATTTTTTTTAGGAACTCTTTTAAAGGGGAAAAAAAGAGTAAGAAGAAGCGTTTGTAGAATTTGGGAGAACCTAATTGATCCTCTTTCTTTTACCACCACGTTTTGTTTTGCTATTAACAAAGCTTAAACGTCATCATCATTATCTTCAAACTTCTATCTTTTTATCAAGATGGAGGGTCATTGTTACTCTTAAGCTTATTTTATAACATCTTCTACGTGTCAAGGCGGCCTTTTTCTTTCCTTCCTTTTTGGATATAAATGTTTCCAAGTATTAGTTGGATCTACTTTTACTTCTTCTTTTTTTTTTCTTTTTTCTTTGGATACCAGCAGCTCAAAAAGTAAAGGTAAGAACTATACCAAAATAATAATAATAATAATAATAATAATAATAATAAACGCACAACATTTCATAGTAAACTTCCAATGTTGTAGTATCTCAACCTTTAAACTTGATTACTATTGTTTCCAATTTGCGAACTTGAGCATTGATTATAAGCTTTAGTCCATATTACACGTAATCTTCAACATATACAAATAAACTTTCAAGTCGCAATGATTATTAGGGATGACTCTTATCATGTCATGACCAGAAAATTAAAGCAAAGTAAGAGAGGCCCGCAAAAATGATACCGGGGTTCAGCTTTTAAGTGGGATAAAAGAATATATCATTTAAGTTGGCCAATCTCTTCTAATTGCATTTTCTTTTACATGCCCTTTTCATAGTATATGCCTTCCGACAAATAATTATTCTTCTGCCGTTCAAAGTTTTTCAGGAATAATTTTTGATGTTTGTGGGACATATTTGGCGACGTCATTATATATGCCTGCATATATTATACAACAAAATAGCAACTTGGGAAAGCTTTCGTCTAATAATATTTCTACGTTTTTGAAAAAAAAATAAGATTAAACAAACAAATAAGTTAAGAGTATTAAACAAAACTTAAAAGACAAAAAAAAAAAAAAAAACACTGTAAGAGTAACAAACGAGTAAAAATAGGAGTGTAATAAAATTAGGGATGACGCCACTACAGACGAAGATATGTGGTTGCCCTATTTGATTTTTTTTTGTTTTAATTTTATATATGAAATTTTATAAGATTTGCGTTTTGTCCCCTTAGAAATCTACATCTTTTTATTTGTTTCGTTTCATTAGTTCAGTCATGTTCTGGCCCTTTGATTAATTTTTCTAGCTCTGTCTCTAATATAATTGTCTCAAGGCTTTGTCTTGAAAATTATTTCTCTAATCGTTTCTCTCAATTTTGAGGAATTTATAATGCATTAAAAATAAGGGAGTTTAATTCTCTCATTTAATAGAGATTTTTTTTTTCTTTATTACAATGAAACCCTTCACGCTACGATTGTTATGATCATTTAATCAAGTAATCCCTCACTCATTGAACGCCTTTTATATTCCAGCCATTACACTTCTCAGTGATGCATAATTAAGCTTTCATCCTTTTGGTCAAAGCATGAGCTCGGGATGCCTTGGCCGAGCATAAGCTTGGGAAAATTCATGGTTGCGCACATGCTTGGGAGATTAACCAATCAAGTGCCAAGGATGTTGGTCAAGCACTTGCTGGGGAGCAAGGATGGAGTCCCCAACTGTCGAGAGTAAGCTACTGTCCCACCCAAACTTTTTTTGTTTTAATTTTATATGTAAAATTGTATAAAATTTGTATTTTATCCTTCTAAAATTCTATGTCTCTTTATTTTCATCACATTATTAATTCAATCATGTTCTTACCCTCCAACTAAGTTTTCATGCTCCATCTTCGGTCGGAGCTTTATTGATCGTAGGCTTGGAGCTTGGCTTGAATTTTGACTCTTATTACACTCTTTAATGACTCCAAACACCGTCCAACAACATATATTTTCACATTATTAATTTAGATCGTTGAACCAATTAATCCACACCCACCCGAGAAACGTGCCTAGAGCTCTGAACTGCTAGTCGGTTTGTCCAAATTAAACCATGCACGGTGGCCCCATTACTAGAAGTTGATATCTGAAAATTGAAGAGGCAGCCCCATCTTTATTGAGGAGCAAAATATGGGACAGAGATTGGCAGGCAGGGAGGCCCGGAGTTAGCTCTTACAGTACGCGACATTATCAATACTTGCATTCAATACGTGCGTAAATTTTCTCGGGAAAACAAAAAATGTTTTCACGAGAAAATTATCGAGATTCCACTTCTATACATAGAGATATATTTATATATAAATATTTTATTTTATATATAAGACGTATAAATGTGCGTGTGGACATGAAATTATCGCCACCCGCACGAGCTCTAGTCTTTAATTTGCATTCGATTCCCTTATCTCATGCAATATATATACAAAGCCTTCTTTTCTGACGCAAACACTCATGTGCATGAACAACTCGTAATTATACCACCCTGACATCATGATCTAACCCAACTGCATAAATAACGTTTAACTTTCCTGGCCACAGTACACACACACACACAGAGTGTTTATATATATGTAGAGGAAAATTATATTTTCAAAGATAACTCCAATTAGGGCATGTGTGTTAAGATAGTAAAGAATGAAATTTTCTAGAGATGCTCAAAGGAAAAGAAAAAGAGAATCCGAAGTGCCTTTTTTTTTTTTTATGCATGTATGGATAAGATAATGTAGTTGCCCTAGTACTGATGATCATTTCATATTTGAGATCCCGTGTAACTTTGAGATGGGGATATGTATGTGCTCGTTTGACAGATTCTGAATACTATGAATCCAAGTGTCTTCATCAAAAATTGTGTCAAAGATACCGTGTATGCATATACACACACACACATATATCTTTACAACTTATAAAATATTAATCATAACATTTGACAAAAATATTATTAATTATTTAATTTGATCAAGAGAACTAATATTGAAAACGAAAATTAAGGTGATGATCATTAAATCAACAAAAATTGACAAATTCTAAAAATTTGTTGCAGTAAGTTTATGTTAGATTAATCTAAAAATTATTGTTGATCCTCCTACTATGACTTAAGCTTTTGGATTGAATTAGTAAAGTAACGGTACTTAATGCCATCTTTATATTGAGCCCTATAGAATGCAATCCTTATGAAAATTATGGCTAGGAAGGTACTTTGTATACTAGAAAGGTTTATTATAAGATGCTACAAACCTATATAAGCTAAGATGAACATTGAGACTCAAATAAATATTATTAAAATTTTTTTAATATGATACCTAGATTTGGAGTCAATTGTGTGAAAAGGTGAAAGGGAAAGTGAAAAAGTAAGAAAAATGACCATTAAATAATATGTACAGCTCAATATATTCAAAAGTACCTTTATGCATAACATAAACAATCAAAATGAAATAAAAAGATATAGACATTCAAAAGCACCTTTACGAAACCCCAAAAAAAAAAAAAAAAATTCCCTATTTGAGTTGATTCCGGCATTCTAAAAGAATTTACTCCCCCCTCCAAAAAACAAAGGCTTGAAAGTTGAACCGAAAAGATTATTTGCATGCTTTGCAGCTGAGCTTTCTCATTGACACAGTCTAAATATCCAACAGACTACTTCATAAATTTGATCAACACGTCTTAAGTTTTATAGCACACAATAACATCAAAAGAAGAAAAGAAATAATTACGAGGCTCCTTAAATGGTTTTACAGAACCCTTATGAATTTCATCATACGTATAAGAGCATATCATGTATCCAGAAAAATATAAATTAAGCTTAAAGTACTCAGAGCAAAAAGAAAATGAAGCACAAACTACCCACTAGCATTTAAATAAAAACTAATAATATTGCATATATATGAAATTATAATATAGTACGTACATTACAAACCTGAGCTTCTAATTCTATACTACAATCTCACCTAATCTGCTAACACAAAAATGATCACCTCATCTAACTTGCTCATGGATTCTAATTAAGACTAACAAAGTCACCTTTTTAGCACCCGAAAAAAAAAAAAGCTAACAATTATTCCTAAACGCGAAGAAGAAGAAGAGCTCGAGATCCGGTGGAGCAAAAAAAGCAATGGGAGATCTATTTGATGAGCAAGTTGGAGCTACCTTTCTCTTCTTTGGAGGCGGTGGACAAGATAACAACTTGGGTATTTTGTATCTCTCAGCCTTTGGAGTTGAACAGCCGGACACGACATGAATATCTTGATCATGATCACTAAAATTATCGAAGCTTGAAGACCTAGACATTTCCATGGAGGTAGTTTTCTTGTCGTCTGATTGATCAAGTAGTACTCGTTGACGCTTTTGCTTATTACTTCTCATAGTTGGTGCCATTTTTGACTACTGGCCTGATGAATCTCTTGCCAAAGCTTTCCAAAGGATGAGCTATATATTTGAGAGGGAAAAAGAATAAAAAATAATAAATATAGAAAAGTCGTAATTTTTTGCACTTCTCAGGTAAATATTTGGTTTGGGAACTAAAAAGGACCCCACCTTTTTGGCTTGTACTGGAAAGCAGCTTGCTAGTGTTGTACAACAACAAAGACATAAGCAAAGTCAGTATTGCTGGTTCAAAAAAGTGATAGTACTCATAAAAATAAAAATAAAAAATAATGAAAAACAGAACGACGATTTGAGTGTTTGAAAGGCCTTTATTATGTACTATTTGGAGGCTCGAGAAGTTTCTGCATAAATCCAAGATAGGATTACAACAAGAAACAACTACTGCCACTATGATATAGTTATATATATTATTTTAAATTGAGTATATCCTACCAAATCATGATAAGATTGAGACCTCCTTATTTTTCCTTTTTCCGAGTACAGATATATCTGAACAATAACGTAAGTACGCTTCTATTTACATTTCAAAACCCTAGGGATGGTAATCTAATAGCTACTATACTAAGAATATTTGCCAGTTCTTGTAGTATTGCAAGAGCTATATATATGTATATAGGGGGAGGATAAGGTACGGAGGTGTACGCCATCCGGACCTTATTCTAATATACAAATGCTGTGACATACGTATAATATATGTTATCCTCTTATAAATAAAAATTACGATGCCATTTAACATAACATATTTCACTCTTGAGCACCCCTTCAAAATTATAAGACACGGGGCAAATTTCAAAAATAGTGCAATATACTCATGCATATTTACGATTAAACCAGGTCCAATAAGACCGATTACCGATAATAGCAGGTCAACTACATAGTTAAACATCAATCAAAAGTTCTTTGAATAAAGACAAAACACTATTAACTCTCAAAAAAAGGCTTCTAATCTCTACATATCTATTGAAACATCAATAGACTTGTAGAGAGTAAAGGCCTGTTGGAGAGCTAATAGTGTTTTGCCTTTATTCAAAGAACGGTCGATTGATTTTTAATAAAGTTACTGTGTAGTTGACCTGCTACTGTCATTAATTGATCTTATTGGGGTTAGTTTAATCATAAATATGCAAAAGTTTATAGCATTATTTTTTGGAATTTTGCTATATATATTATAATTTTGATGGGGTGTTCAAGAGGAGTGGAATATGTTATAAAAACAACATCGTAATGTTTGTTTATACAAGAATAATATAAGTGGTAAGTGTATCATAACATTTGTATATTTAAATATTTGTATATTTAACGACATCGTAGCTTTTATTTATAGGAGGATAACATATGTTGTAAGTGTATCGTGACATTTGTATATTAAAATGATGTTCAAACTTTCTACACCTCTGAACCTTATCCTCCCCCTATAAGCAATTGAAGTTGCACTAGCATATATATATTGGCAATTTTACTCGCACGAGGAGGCTTGAAGTGAGATTTGACAAAAAAAAAAAAAAAAATTAACAAATATGTTGTACTCTTCATAAATTAAAATCTTGTAGAAACTAATGTTAGAACACAGTTTTGATGAAAATCATCATCATTCAAGATCATTCATGTCAAATCATCAAGAATATTAATAAGATGTCGAAGCTGACCTAAATTCATTGCTTGAATGTAATTCTTGAGTCTTTTGGTTGAGGATCTTCCAAGTCTGGTACGTAAATCTTTCTTCACAGAATGCTCTGTAATTTCTCTGTAGATGAGGAACAGAAAAATGTCGTACGTATTAACTTAAGGACCACAACCCCTTTATATAATTGCTAAACCCTAACAATTATCCTTAATTACTAATTTATCCCATCATAAAATTAGTAATTATATTTTTGGTCTCTACACATAAGAGACCCACACTTAATGATGCATTAAAAGCCCAAAACCTAAATTGATCACTTTTAATTGGGCAACCTTATCTGATAGCCTTTAATTCATATTTATTTAATATATAAGCCCATATATTGGATTTAGATCCAACAACTAAAACAACCAATAAAAGATAAAAAGAAGTTTTTGCCCAATATAAAAAGAAGTTGTGGATGATCAATGTAAATATAGGAATCTTTTTTTATAATTTTTTTTCTATGAAAAAAATGAATCAAACAATTTGAAGATTATGCCTTCACGATGATATATTGGTTTTAAACATTAGATACGCATACATAATATATAATTAAGAATGAAAATGCGGCCAATATACCCTTTTGCAACATTAACCATATTTTGGAGTTTCGACATAATTACGAGGATGTTGATTTTCTAATTTTTTTAGAGAAAATATATGGAAATGTGGTAAAGATGTAGAACATGTAATAAAAATTTTTTATAAAACTTTTACAAAACAATGTCATAGAGTATATTAATTTAATGTTTAATATATATAGATATAGAAAAGTATCGAGGTTCTCATAGTTTTCCTAATATTTCTAAAAAACAATTTTTCGATACAAAAACATATTAATTTGAAAAACAATTCTTGATACCAATTCAAGAATAAATATATGAGGCCAAAAACATCTCAAAACAAGACTTTCAAAGAAATGGATAACTAAACCATACCTCGAAATATGCACCCAATATCGTCTACTCTGAATTCGGTTTTAGTCCGACATATGCTCTACTACATCTTAGAACCTTCAATATACCACTCTAAAATTAGATAATCATCTAATTTAAAGTAATAACATGTTTTTGGACATCAATAGCGTTATTTGGTTTCTTAGTATGCCAAAACTGATTTAAATGAAAAATGTGAAATAATTTATAAGATATCATTGTGCATGCCATAAATAGATTTTAAGCAGTATTCTAGTTTTTTGAATATTTTAAAAAAGCTTAAAAAATCACGGTTTGAAAAATGGGACAAAAATACACAAAATTATACAACCTGTCAAAATTTTCGGCTTGCCAGAACATGTGGCAAAGCCATGTGACATAGTGGCAGACTGACCTGTCGATTTTAAGAACCAGCCAACTGCCATCAACCACTAGCCTACCAGCTTCAAGCAGCCGACCAGTTTGACAAAGCTCAAAAATTTTTCTAACTTTTCTCGCGGGGCCAAAGTAAGCCCCGCTTGATCTAACTTGTTTGAACACATTCTATACTTAAAAACATGCTAAAAAACACAAGAACAACGCTTTGAATGTTTAGGAATAGTTTTCCCCAAATTTTAGACTCAAAAATAAAAATTTAGAAGCTTGAACCAAAACTTAAAAAAAAACCAAAACCTAGCTCACGAATTTGAATATAAGTCATGAAATCCCCTCAAGCATCAACTTGCAGCCATGAATTTGAACATGCTCTAATCATTAAAATTAAATTACATCACAATATCAAAATATTTACACCATACTCTCAAAATTGCCAAATGTGCTTAATTAATTCTTGAAAATAACATGCATGCTAATAATCATCATATTTTTTATTTTAATCTGTAAATGAAACACATGGATTAACTCAAGGCTTGAAAGAAAGAAAAAGGGGAAGAAATCTCAGATTTGAGTTTGGGTTTCTAAACTTAGAACTTGGAAGAAATAAGTGCAAAGCATTGTTCAATCCTTAAACTTTGTTTGATGAAGATAGGAAGCCAAGAGGGGGACTTGTGGCTAGAAATGAGAGAGAGAGAGAGAGAGAGAGAGAGAGATGTGGGAGAGATGAAAGATAAGGGTAAGGAAGTGTGTATCTAAGTGCTCAATTGTGGCTCGTTTTTTTATAAAAGAGGGATGGCGTTTTGATAATAAAAAGGGAACGTAGTGGTAGAGATGTAAATAAATATAAATGATTGAAATGAATGTTTTAAAATTATATGATGAGAATTTTTAATTACTTCAAAGAAATTAGAATAATGCATGGATTAAACTAAATTAACACAATTAATTCTATTTAAAATTCATGTGTGCTACAACCCTACCTTCTAAAAAGAAATTCCATCCTCGAAATTTAAACTAACCTCTAAAACAGATAGAAAAATGTAGATATCAGTCCCACTTTAACATCTCGATTTCCTATGTTGCTCCAATGGCACCGTGGTGTTGACAAACACCCTGACTTTGGGAATCTTTTAACGTGTGAACTTACTAAATCCCTATCAATATTCTAAACCAATATCTTCCATATAAGTCATGTCTTCTCGGATAGGCATGCTATACCATGAAATGGCCATATTGGAGTTGGGTTGATATCAGTGAAGTGTCGAAAACTAGTACACGTTGTGCACTATGATAACTCTAGAGGAAATACAATGTCAACGACTCATTGTGGACTCAAAAATGAACTTTTGTACCTTAGCACAAACTAAACTTCATACGAAAATGTATGACTCATTTGCATGGAAACCCTAATAAGTGCATAATTGCTCTCCTCTAACACTCTCAATTGAATCACGTATCATTATTGGAACAGAAGTTATAGAGTATGAGAGTAATACAATATAAGGATTATATAGTATAAAAGTTATGCAATATAAAAATTATACTATATGAAGTTAACCAGTATGAAAATTATACTGTATGAGGATATGGATAAGTATGAAAGTTTATAACAGTGTAGGAAATTGTTGGGATTGGCGCTTTTAAAGTATGTCATTTTATCCCAATTGGACATCATGAGAATAAAGTGTTGCATTATTAATAAATAATATTCCATGTTGTTCTCTATGATATATATATATATATGCCTGATATATATGTGTGTGCAAATATCACAAAAGTTCTAACACTTATAAAAGTCCATAATCATATATAAGGTGTTCATAATATAGAAGATATGATTATGTATACTTAGTATAAACTTTGATTTACAATCGGTACATAAACCTAAACATTTTATCTTGCTTAAGATTGTGATGTTGTCTATTCCTAATTTAATGAAAAAATTTTTTCTTATCCAGATTATAGTAATGGTGATTACTAAATAGAGACATCGATGTGTTTAGAACACATTAAACCTAGATCAAGGTAGAATTTAATTTCTTGTATAATTCTGTAACAAAAAAATTAGAATTCTATTATCATTGACCATTTTATGGATCATACCTTAATCCTGAGATGATTAGTGGATTCACATCTATTTACTATGTCTTTTGATTACCGATAGGTGAGATCTATAAATACACGATCAAAAACTCGAGCACATTAGAGGCATACTAATATAGGTAGCTAGGAACATTTCTCACTGATATGGAATCCACAACTCCGACAAGATAGAAAATTAAAATAATTTTCCCATGAGTATTAATTCAAGAACTTGAATGTAGAGATCTAGCTATTTGATATGGGATATCAAATTTACCCAAATCCTCATTTATGATTTGTTTATAAAAAGGTCATTTATTACAAAATTAATGGAACTCATAAACAAAGATGTAATTAGAGAGGCTACATAGAAAATTATAATCCTAGCTTTAATTATGAATATTATTGTGAAAGATATTATCACATGGTAAATGATTATATATATGGACAGCCTTATTGTCAACATTTAAGGTTTAAGGTTCCATATAATTTTGTATATAATTTAAAAGTATAGCTTTGGTTTCCAATACTGTCGCAAACTAGAGTTAATAATTATTATTAGTTTAATTATGAGATAATTAAATTATAAATAATTATTAGAGCTTATATTATATATGTCCATTAGATCCCTTTGCTAGCTCCACAACATTCTTTCAGATGATTTAATGGAAATTTTATTTGATTATTTCTGCCTATGTAGGCAGAATTGTAATTTCACACAATAGTCCACTTGGACTTTGTGTGGCACCTGACACTGGAACTCTAGGAGTCGAGGTAGTGTCACATCTATGGTTTTAGGAGACAAATATCTTGCATGATTTTCATGTAATCTTTTTGTTATCTTGGTGCAAAAAATATCTTTTTCAAAAGTTAAAATAAATTTTATAGATAATTATTTATTTTATGAGATAATTTAAATAATTTAGAAAATCATATGAGGTATTTATTTTGAATGTTAAAATAAATAACATATTAGTTTGAACAAAAATCAAATCTCAGATAGATACTGAATGGATACAGAATCACACATTTTGAGGTAGTTGTGACATGTGTCACTCTTCTATTGGAAAGTTGAATATCGTACTCAACAAACCTAAGGTAGGAGTGATTCTCTTAGAATCTTCAAAAGATTCTACTCTAACTAACTCCTTAGTGCATCTATAAATAGACCTTTGAGGTTTTATTTTCAGTAGACTTGTCTCTAATCTCCATCTAGTGTTCTTATTGGTCTCCCCTTTATAACTTTAAAGAACCTCTATTAGAAGAGTTGGAAAGAGATATTGTAGAGATAATCCAAGAGATTTCACCAATGCCAACACTTTAGTTAATTTAGAAAAAGGAGATTAGTAAGGAAAATCTAAAGGTTTGGAATGTTTAATCATCTAGAGTTATTATCTAACCCATAAGTTTGTGTTTTATTCAATTATTGTATGGAGCATCATGATAAGGATCCTAATAGTTTAAAGAAAATTTTAAAATTCTATTCTATTCCATATTACATGACTTCTTATGTTCAACCTAACAAAAATATTCTAGTAGTATGGGAAAAATATAATACAGTGTAAATTTATATTGCTAAAAAGGTAAAAGTGGGACCCCATAAAAACATGACAAAAATGAAAGAAAACTTCCATAATCTTCCCTTTAGACCTAGTTTTGACAAGTGGTGAGGAGCTTTTTTTTTTTTTTTTTTTTTTTGCATTTATACTGTCTAGACTGGGTCTATAAAATGTTAAGGATTTATTTGAAACAAATTTTGCTCCAAAGTTAGGAAAATTTCTCATGCTCCTTTGCTAGAAAATTTGCCCTTCCCTATGCTATTCTCTCTCAAAATTTTGATGATTTAAGCCTCCAAATCATTCAAGGAAGCAAGAAGAAGAGGTGCAAAGGAAGATTAAAGAATTTTAAGGATAAAAAAAACCTTAACTTTTTCTATAGTATTTTAGGATTTTTGTTTTAGTTTTGAGATGGGTTTCTACAGGACATGTTATGGATTTATGTCAAGGATTTTAGAAGCTTTCAAGTGCCAAAAAGAGAGGACAAACACATTGGGTTGTTTAGGTAAAATTCTAGCACTTGAAACTAACTTAAAGTTTAAGTTGTTATATGTATATCATGTTTGATATAATGACTTGGACTATGGCATATAAGAAAAATACTATGACATGTTTAGTTTATGTGTTATATAGATGATGATGTGATTGAGAAGTTGAAACACTAGGGTTTTAAGCAAAAAGGAGGATTTTGTTAACTTTGTGTTATAACATAAAAGGTTAAGCAATTTTTAAAGATTTAAGTATTTGATTACATGTTCTTGACCATGGCATATGAAAAAATGTTATGGCATACTTTTTTTGAGAATTAAGTGCTTGATAATAAGTTTAGAAGGGTTAAAATAAGATTAAACTCTAGCAAAGTAAGATAAGCAAAGTTGTGATACCAAAATATTTTTTAAGGGCCTTTTGAAAGATTTAACTGTTCAAAATATTTAGAGGCTAAACTAGTTTTTGAGCTTATCACAAGCTTTATTGGAAATGTCAAGTTGGACAGTTTCACAAAGAAATCTTCCTTGAATTCCTATCAGAACAAGCTAAAAAATGCTAGTTTTGGTTTTGTTTATTTTAGAAAATAGCTAAAACACTATTGGGATGAATGATTTTGCAAAATGTTAAAACACAAAAGTTGCAGATCTCGTAGAAACTATTAAAAACCATGAATGGTTTGTGAAAATTCTATATGGATTTTAAGTTATGGGTTTTTACGAGATTTAATAATGAAATCTCGAAATGGTAAAATGAGTAAAACATTTTGAAATTGTTTGCATTGGACCAAGAAACTTTTGAAAGTTTTAATTTTTATAAAAAATTAAATGCAAAGTCGTAAAGTGGTCATTTTTTTGTATCAGGGGCAAAAATGTTAAGAATTTTATGTTTCAGACCAAAATCATAAAACCTTGTGGAACTCTATGCAAAGATGGTTTTTAACCTGGCTATGGATAGTAAGAAATTTTATGTTTTTAATTCTCAAAAGAAAAAAGGAATTTTCCCCAAAAAAACACATTAGGGGTAAAATGGCTATTTTAACTAAAAACAGCTAAAACAGACCCTGTGCCCTTCGATTTAGCTAAATGTCCTTAGATGAAAAATGTTCAATATCATGCTATGTAGCAAAACCATCTAATAAGATGTAAAATTTGACCGTAGAATGTTTAAGTTAAGTAGTATAGAAATAAATCGACAATGTAGTCTTAGAATAATTCTAATAGTCAGGTGTCATTTGAACAAGACATAAAGCTGACTAACAGAGGAAAAAGAATAAATTGAAAATGTTAGAGTGATATTTAGGTAAATTTCAAACCTCGACCATGGCATGAAGAAAATTATTTTTAAATGCTTTGTATATGTTTGAAATATCTTGCATTTGTTATGCATGTTGTTTTAAAGGCCATGTCATGATTTACAATATGTTCAGCATTTCTTATGTTTATTATTTCAAACACTACAATATTTCTCTAGTATGTTCAATAAAATTATAAGACTGGTAATCTAACCCCCTTAAGTTAAGGTAAGAGAGTACCAGTCTTTCAACCTAAGGAAAGCATCATGTTAAGGTATGTTATGGTCTAGGTGACACGACGACCTAGCCCTTTTGATACATATATTTAGGCCTATATAGTTCAAGATTAGTGACAAAAATAAGTTCATGATTTGTAATATTGATTGCATTCCTTTTTAAGAAATATTTTACGAGAAACATTATACGAGACATGTTGTTTTATGAAAAGTATTTTATGAAAAACATTTTATGATGAAAATTTTACTAGGTTTTATGAGAACATTTTATGATAAATGTTTATGGAAATGTTTTAAGAAAAAGGCTCTATGAAAAACGTTTTATGAGAAATGTTTATGAAAAATGTTTTACAAGAAAAGTTTTAAGAGGAAAGTTTTATGAAGAAACCGGTAAGATTGTGTCACGCCCCGGAGTATGGGAGGTGACGTGGTGGTTTAATTAAATCAATTAAGTAAAGATTTAGTTAAAATCAGGGTTTTAGAAGGAAATTTATGAATAAAAAGGTGATAATTTTAAAATCGTTTGAATAAATAAGTTAAAAAAATAAATGAATCATCATAATAATTAAACAAATAGAAATGACATTAAAATAATTAAATATGGGGTGGAACGCGTATGAGTCCCACTAGCCCACATATTGTGCACACACATATAGTACTGACAATGTTATGATACAACCACAGTCCAGAATAAAAGAGAAGTTTAAGTCTTACATGCCTTGAATGATAAATTAGCCTACCCAATACTTCTACTGATCATAAGTCCGGTCGGCGGACTCTTCTCCAAACCTATGTTGATATCCACCTAGGGTTAAGATTTTAAAACAGATAAAATGTGAGTGAAAGGCTCAGTAGGACTATATTTGAAAATTATTCAACTTTGAAAGAAATTGCATAAGTCAAATAAACATATGAAAATGAACTAGAACAACTAACAAATAAATAATTAAATATGAAATTAAATGAAATATAATCTTCCAAAAATAATTCAAATAAATTAATCAAAGAGTACCATTTTTCCTTTCCTGGGCAAACCATACATGACTCACCACCGTAGTGGCCCA
>CAMOHE010031046.1:0-51711 GCA_946598075.1 Artocarpus hirsutus
CTATACGGGCTTCGTAATTCTATAGAGTTCGAGAGTGCAGCTTTAAGCTTTTAGTGGAATAGCGTTAGAGTTGATAATTATGAAATGTATATCTGGGATATTGGGTTTCATAATTATCGGGAGCTTGAACTATATAGGTCCATTTGGTCCCCTTTGCTAGCTCATAAAATCCTGTAAAGATACGGCATGCTTTTACAATAATGGTGACTTATGTCAGATTTATTAGATTGGTTGAAATTTGAAAGAATCAAATAACTCATGTTTGTTTATCGGTTGAATTAATTTTGTGACAAAATTAAATCAAGATAAACTTGTTGAATTATTGGGATCAGATAATTCTTGTCTGTTTATCAGTTCATTTAATTTTAGATAAACTAAATCAAGATAAACTTGTAGAATTATTAGGAATCTATTTATTATCCTAGATATTATCTAGATAAAGTTGTTTTAATTAGATAACTTTTCTATTGGGTTATTTGAATTAAAACTGAGGCTTTATCCTATAGAATATCGAGTGGAAAATAAAAGATTCACGTGATTTTTATTTCGGCAGTTCGACATGCCGATCTTAAAGTTCGGTCTGCCGATGAGGCAAGTTCGGCCTGCCTATGAAAAAGTTCGGCCTGCCTATGTGCAAATTAAAAATCGCACGTTTTTACACGTTTTTATACGTATCTTATCCGATATTGACCCGAATTTTGGTTCTGTTTCGAATTTTTAAGACCTTATCTGATAAGGAATGACCCTAGACCCAACCTCTATAAATAGGGAGTAAGTCTAACGAGTTATTGAGATCAATAGAGAGATTAAGAGTGATACTCTACTGGTGAGAATCTGAAACTCCCTGAGAGCTCTTGTTCACAAATCACGAACACTAGCTTTGGGTTCTCTCAATTGGTTGGAAGGAGAATCACCTTGAGGAAGAGCTGTACGTGTGAGCCCACACTTACTCCGATCGTGGATAGAGAATAGCAAAGAAGACCAGTTGGTTGAGGCTCTTCTGGAACGTTAATTCTCTACACAGATTTCGGGAGCTTTTCAACGAATACAAGATCAGTAAGATTAGGTTAATTTATACATATAGCATGTCAAACTTGTATTTTAAAAAATACTCTGATTTTAAATTTTTAAAATTTCGCTACGTATTATTTTTCCAACAGTGACAAGCCTATGTATGTTGCTGTCAAGTTTTTAACAAATTTTAACAAGGTCTTTGAATTGCTAAAGGTTAAAAAGTTTGAGGACTGTTTTGTTAAAATTAAAAAGAAAAAAAAGAGAGATAAGTATCACTAACTAAAGAGTTAAGGGATCATTTATATAGTTTACTCTAAAAAGGGGATCGTTATCACTGCATGCCTTAGGATCAATGGGAGAAATGACATTGTTTTTTCATCTTAGTACTTTTAGGAGAAAAGTTTAAAACGTACCACTTTTAAAGAATATAAAGTAGGGGTGGCAATAATCGTGTTCGTGCCGTGTTCGTGTCGGCACGTTTACAGCACGACACGTTTAGCTCGAATACAAACATGACATGATTAATAAACGTACTAGAAATGCAAACACGAACACAACACGCCTATGGCACGCGTAACACGCCACGACACGATTAACACAATTATTAAACGTGCTGTGACGGGTGACACGATAACAATACGTATATGACACGTTTATGACCCAATTAACTAAATTTTAAAAAAAATTAATTTTTTTTAAACAAAACCAATAAAGAAAATTAACAAAAACACAATATCTAATTAATACTAACCTACTATAAATATTTCAAATATTTTTATTTTTAAGTTTAAATGTGTTATAAACGAGCGGGTCATGTTATGTCAACACGTTTACAGCCAGTTTAATTAAACGTGTTTAGTGTGTTAGCACGAATCCAGCCCGTTTATTTTTATGTTATTCGTGCCAACCCATTTATGGCACAATTAATAAACGTGCGGTCCAAACCCGTTTATCTAGTGTCGTTTTCGTATCGTGTCATCGTGTCTTGTCCAAATTGTCGGCTCTAATATAAAGGCATAATTGATCATAAACATTTTAAATTAAGGTAAAGCAAACAAATTAATCTAAAAATGTTTTTGCCTTTTTAGTTAAATAAGTAACATAAATTAAATAAGAAATAAGTTGTAGAACACAATAACAACAACAACAATAACAATAATAGTGAAGCTCACGTTTAGAGCCCTACTCTTTGTTGAGGGCCCAATCTTGTTGTTGTCTCCACATTTTTTTTGTGGAGGGTATTGTTGTCTCTAGCGTTTGAGATCCCAAAAACGCATTTTTTAAAGGAAATATGCAAATTAGTTATAAGCAAACAGAGTGTCAAATTTGGCGTATCTGGTATTCCCATATAGCGAAGAATATTTTTAGTAGTAATGTCAATCAAATAACATAATTGGTATGTTCGTTATATCTGACAAATTTTCTAATGTTATACAAGTCCTCATTTCATCAAAATCAGAAATGTTTTCAAGGTAATACACCCATACATGGCAGAAAATGTTTACCAATGACATTTTTTTTCTTTATTTTGTGATATTGCCATTCCTGTGCCCTCATAGAACAAGAAAATTAAGTTCACAAGAAAGAAATCACAAGGTCTTATACCATCAAATAAAAAAAATCAAAAGGCATTATTAGAGACGTCAAACTGGATTGGACTTAATGGATTAGAACAAATATTACACGAGATGATTTAGTACAATTACTAAAGAAAGCTAGATATACGTTTTTGGATAGGCGCATTACGGACCTACCACAGGCGCAAGCATAAACACAATAACCGGCTTGTCAGCTAGTACTATGTTTTTGACACATTTACCCCTTCATTTTTTTTTTTTTGGCATTTTTATAATGTAGTCCTTGCAATTGAGTCTCTTCTTGACAAGTGTAACAATTAAGTTATAATCACAAAGTTTTTATTATTAGTTATGTTTTTTTTATTAGTGTTTTGATAATGTATAAAAAAGTGTTTTTGATTTTATTGAAGTTTTTAAACCTGTTTGATTAAATAAGTCAAATGTTTTTATTGGTATAAAAATTAATGTAATCCAAAAATATTAATAAAATTCTTAATTTGTTATTCATGGTAAAAAATGTAAATAAAAAAGTTTTTGATAAGCACAAAAGAGTTAACTTGCCCTAAAAATGCTTATAAAAACCAAAAATACTTTTGTCAGATCCATCCAAACACGTTTAAAAGCTGTTTTTGGATTGAATAAGTCAAAAGCAGTTTTTTTTTAACCATTTCAAACAGTTTTTTGTGATGTATATCCATAAACCACTTAAAAACATCATCTTCCGAATAAACACCCCCAATATTTATTAAACAACACTATTTCTTCCTTGAATTTCTGTTCTTTCATTAGGTTGTGGAGTATCTTGAGTTCCAGTATTTCTCAATTTCCTCTGACGTTCTTCCTGGGATTCACCCAGCAATTAGAGGTCATCTAATACAATAAAAAGATTAGTAACCAAACTCCCACCATTGCAAGAGGTAAAGGTTTTTCTTTCCTTCTTTTGCTGCCATGCATAAAAAATAAAATATACAAATGGGAGGTTTCATGAAATGGCATCATTTTATACATCTACAAATGTCCAATCACTCTTCCATAATCGCATTCGTTGGGGGTATATTAGTACCGTATTATCACCTATATAAATATAACAATATATTACTCATATCTATATAAAAACTATTTTTGGAAGTTTTTATTTTTTTAACAGTGGAATTTTAACTTTTCAACTTCCACAAATGATACGATCCCTCTAACAATACGATCTCTCTAACAAGAAGCGTTACATATAAAAACATGAGAAATTTATCTCCTTACCATCATTTGGGAAATATGGACTATCTTGCTGTTTTTAAATGTACATAATATGTAATGTGTCAGTTAAATAAAAAGACAATCTACTGCATTTTCTTCCGTTGAGTCATTCAAGTAATAACTAAACAATATCAGCAATTATGGTGTGTCTTTGCAGACAATAATATCAGCAATGTTTTTCAGCTTCAATTCTCAAAAGATGAGGGACAATAAAAATCATACATACAACTCCCATTTGGCCCTATATTTTTTTTCATTTCTTTTTTCTAAAGGTCCGTTTAGTAAATGGATTTAAATTAGTGTTTTAATTTGGGTTAGTGTGATTTAAATTAATATTTGAGTTATTGATTTGAATTGTTATTTGAATTAACGTTTGGATTTGTATTTAAAAAGGGATGAGAACTCTGAAAACTTAAATTCTTGATACTCAAATGATTCGGATTTTGAGGGAAACAAACACGTCTCCGAAGAATTCTTGATACTCAAATCCAAATTTGAGTCTATTGAATTCAAAAAATACATGAAACAAACATACCCTAAATGTTCCATTTTTCAGGGATAGAAAAAGGATTTGCAAGTAATTTCAAATACTTGAGTAGGCCAAAAAAATTAAAATAAAAAATAAAATAAAATAAAATAAACATCCTACGGCCATTTTTTTTCTCCTATTTTCCTTGTCTATCAAAAAGTTACTCCAAACGTCAAGGATCTTTATCCCATGCTCACCACGCGAAGAAAATGTAAAATGTAATGCAAGCAAGAAGGTGATGAAGTTTTATTTAAAGAAATAAAAGTGAAAGAATTACACGCAATGTCTTCTAGATAGTCATTTATATTAACGCTTATCAAGAGAGAAATCCTTGCACATTCCATGATCATCCCACATCACAAGTCCTTAAATACTAAAAACACACCAGAAGCACAAACATATGTAATAAATCCAGATATAGCTGCACTGTTATATAGGATATAAGATAACATGATTGACACAATCACAAGGCTCGAAAAACATACGTATCGTGCAGAGACCAGCGAACCTGTGGCTCAGAATCCGTGAATTTTGATGTGTTCCTTCTTCACAATGCCGGCCTGAACGCCGAAATCCCATGGGGTAAAAACAACAAAGAAAAGAAGAATCAGAAACGTGGGGCAAAGAATTAAATATGCGCATCTAAAGATGTTCACCAGCATAAGTTACCTGGACAAGGAAAGTGGACACATTCTTCCGCTGATCGCCTTGAAGTTGAATCACCTATATCCACAACACAAGCATTTGAGAATTTGAGAATTTTTGTTGAAGCCAATAGGTATGGAGAAAAATATGGTAACAAAAAGTGCTCTACTTGTACCTGTCCTAGTTCCGGGTCCTGAACTACGGTACCATTACAGCAAAACTCTTTCTTAAGGTCTTTGAGAATCTTGTTGTAGCTGAATTCCTTCTTCAATCCCTGCACAGTTGTCAGGCTTTTCCTACCATTTCTCTGCTGAACACGAATGTGAACATACTCTTTTGATCCAGCACCTGAGTCCTCAGCATTTGCCTCAGCAAACGGGTCTATGACCAAGGAAAACCGAGAATCACAAAGCGAACAACAATTGCATTTGCCATTCGTTAAAGAACGAGAAGATAAGAGAGAGTTGGGCATTTGGAAAAATGCATATCATGACATGTAACAATAGAAATACACTTGGTCCCATTTACAACAAGCATAAAAAACTTATTCTGTCTTTGCCACAACCGCTTTATGAATTATTGCTTCAAAAAAAAAAAAAAAACAACTACGAAGGTTTAAATTCTGTTTTCCCTCAGATCTTAGTCAACAAGTTCGTATCCATCATAAGATAATTACTACTTCAAACTACTGCACATAAAGTCTCTATGAAAACCATGGTACATCCCAAGTAATCCCAATTTCAGCAACTAAATAATAAAATGAAATGATCCCAACAGTTGAGAGGAAAAGCAAAGGTCGATTATCACAGTCCATCATATAACCACTTAACAATCATTGATTTCAATCAATTGTTTCCAGTACATATGCATATACATATACATACATACATACATACATACATACATATATATATATATATATATATATATATTTTTTCAAAGACAAGAAACACACCGAAGGTAGTGGGAATCTGGACGTCGAGCTCAGACATGAACCTTGGCTGATTGGGCTAAGAGATCCTGACAACCAGAGTGCTCAGACCTAGATACATAAATCCCATATCAGAATCACACGCTAAAACAAATGATTCAAATACCTAGATAACTATAAAACAATTCATTATTAAGAAGAGAAACATATACACAAAGCAACACAGACAAACAAAAGCTATTTTCAATATTGTGTGTGTATATCTATAAGAAAAAAGCGTCCTTTAATTTGGATTTTCAATTAATTTCCTTTTTTCAGTTACAAACGAGTAGAAAACCAAAAACCATATTATTCGACTAAATCAGAAAAGAGTGAAACCGAAATTAAAAAGGTAGAACGTTTTAATCAGAAACGAGAAATCTTTAATCTGGATTAGTAGATTAACACTGTGATTACTTCCACCAATAAGAAAAGATCTGAAATTTCTACCAACGCCCTAAAATTTTATTTATCGTTCATCAAAACCTAAGAGTCAATCGATCGATCAAAATCGAAGATCGAAGTGAGGAAAAAGAGATTTACCTGATCCGATATCAGGTTCGGGCTTGGTTTTCAGATGGAGAGAACAACCCCCGTGTGAATCGGACGAGTCTGAGGCTCCCAAGCTTTCCCTCGTTGCCCTTTGTGTTTAGCTACTGAGAAAATCAAACGCGAAACGAAATAATTTATAAAGAGAGGCACGGAATGAGTGAGAAAATACGGATAAGGAGTGCTTTGGGGTTAGGACGGTCGCACTTACTTTAACGTAGAGAGAGAGATAGACAGATTTACATTTTAGATACTCGCATGCTTTGGAGCGTGTGTTTCATGTGCTGTTTTGAACCCTACGATTGGACTTTGGATTACGTGGCGACTAGATAGCGTAAATGCTGAGATCTTGATACGCGCGAGTTGGTGGTTAGAAGAGTAAAATCGTCATTTAGTTGACGAGTGTGCCGGACCTCGAGAACAACGTTTTAATTTTTTGTCCTTTGAATGGGTCCCACTGCTCCTCTGTAGCAAATGAGACGACGACGTTTTAGCTCAGCCTGTGTGCCAAAAAAAAAAAAAGTTAATAAGAGAATTCTTTAAATTTATAAAAATTAAATTAAAATATAACTTTAATTTATAAAGATTTTGAAATAATATCATTGAAATTATCATTAAATACTTATATAATATAACATATAATATTATTAAAATAATTAATATATTATTTAAAATATTTTTAATATATTTTAAATATTATGATACATTTTAATTTCATGGCAATAATTTGGTTCGACCATCTATTATAATTTTTTCCCAAAAAAAATTACGACAACTTGTTGATAGATGTTTTAGAGTACCTGAGGTCTATCATAAATTTGGCTGGCCGTTCAAGTAGAAACCAAATTGGGCCAGACCTACAATCAAAACTTTGCCTCACCTATTTCTATAAAAGTAGACCGAAATATTTTTAGAAAAAATTATAATATGTGTCTAAATTATTGTTATGAAATTAAAATCTAACACAATATTTAAAATTTTAAAAATATTCCTAATAATATAGTAATTATCTTAATGATGTTACATATTATACTATATAATTACGTATAAATAATTTTAATGATATCATTATGAGACATTTATAGAATTTTTACAAATTAAAGTCATATTTTAATTCAATTAACATAATTGGGCTAATTGTCTCATTAACCCAAATATTTATACACGGCTGACTGAATTTAAAATTGTTTACTTTTAAACAATATTATGATTCTATTTATTTTTTCAAATTTTGATTACTTGAAATGACCATTATGCCCTGGTGTTTAATTTTAGCTGCTTTGTTATTTTTAGTTTTTTTTTAATTTATTACCATGCTAAACTCATTACCGTACCCTGACTTCATGCTTTTTTTTAGCACCCAAATTTTTTACATTTATATTTGATCTTTTATTTTCATTGCTTTCATACATTTTGACTTATTATTTTACCTTATTCAGTCACTTTGCTTTCTTACACTTTCTTACACGTTTAATTTTTTTGCTCTGGATTTTTGTTTTTTATTTCTTCATTTACATTTCATTGCTTTTGCTGGTTTGATATTTTGCTGTCATTCATCGAGTTCATTATGTATATGTTACGAGGAAAATTTCTTAATTATGCAAATCAAACCCTAATATTATATAAACATAATACTAAGATCTTTAAACTATATGATTTTTACATAATAATAGTTAAATAAGAAAACATACCTTGATACATGATAAAGATTTGAAGAGAATGATTAATCACAAGAGACCGTTGAAGAAAACTGTGTTTCTATCTCTTAACCCCTTTTAGGTTTGACATAATATTTTTTTTGATGAAGAGAAAAATATATCATTAATGAGTTGAAAGAGGACCAGTTTCTATTGAGATCCTTTTATAACCCATATACTATTAATGTGTGCAGTAAATAGCACTTTTGACCAATAGGATTTTGACACCTCATAATTATTATTCTTTAAATAAATAAAACAACTAATAGGAATATGACACGTGAACTACAATTAAAATATTTAACATTCTCCCACTTGGTCCATGTGACATTATCCAACTTCTTGGTTTAATAATAGAACATAATGCGCAATACATAAGCTAAATCTCTTCGTAAATTGGTCAAATCATAATTCATTATTAAGTAAAAACTAATAAGGATCATAGCGGTTGTATGTCATTAGGTCGACATAATCCCTTCCATGTATCACAATATCAGTTCTATACTTAATATGACCTATAATGAGAGATATATCATAATGGTCCAACAATAATGTCTTTGCCAGAGACAAATCTTGTTATACCAACATAATTCATTCATGTATATACAACAATTAATATAATGAAACATAAGAATTAAAATATCAAAAACACAAATTAATTGAGCTAAGAGTGTCAAATACATAAAGAACATAAAACATCATTATAATGTCAATAATGGTTTTCAGTAATGCCCATTCTTTCAACATGTTCATTAAATGTCTTTGGTGGCAACCTTTTGTCAACGAATCTGCTATCATAATATTGGTGCTAATGTGTTCGATTGACACTCTTTGTTTCTGAACTTCCTCTTTAACAGCAAAATATTTCAATTCCATATGTTTAGCACCTCTTGAATACTTGTCATTTTTAGAGAGGAAGACTACTATAGAATTATCACAATAAATTTTCAGTCACTTGGCAATATTGTTGATAATTTCAAGTCCTGAAACAAAGTTCCGCAACCATAATCCATGAATAGTGGCCTCAAAGCATGCCATAAACTTAGCTTCCATAGTCGATGCAGCGATGATAGACTGCTTTGCACTCTTCCATAAGACTGCTCCCCCAACTAAAAGGAATAAGTAGCCAAATGTGGATTTTCTTGTATCAACACATCCAGCATAATCTGAATCTGAATATCCTATCATATGATTGGATCTTCTATAAGTGAACATGTGATATTTTGTTCCTTGCAAGTGTCTTAACACCTTCTTTGTAGCTTTCCAATAATCCAATCCTAGATTACTTTGATATCAGCCCAGCATTCCAATGGCAAAATTGATGTCTGGCCTAGTATAAGTCTGAGCATACATCAAGCTACCAACGATAGAAGCATATGGATCTGTTACATTTCTTTGCGTTCCAATTCATTCTTTAGGCATTGCATAAGGCTCAATTTGTCTCCTTTCTAAATAAGAACAACACTTGCAGAGCAATTTTTCATCTTAAATCTCTCTAGAACTTTGTTAATATATGCTTTCTGAGACAATCCTGACAATCCTTGTGATCTATCATGGAATATTTCAATTCCAATCACATAGGATGCCTCACCCATATCTTTCATTTTAAAGTTCTTCGAAAAGAATTTCTTAGTCTCATGTAATAAGCCAAGATTATTAGTAGCAAGCACAATGTCTTCAACATATAGGATCAAAATTATAAACTTGTTCCCACTGACCTTTAGATATATACATCGATCAATAATGTTCTCCTTAAATCCAAAGGAAGTGATGCTATCATTGAACTTAAGGTACCATTGTCGGGAAGCTTGTTTAAGTCTGTATATTGACTTCTTAAGTTTACACACCATGTGTTCCTTTCTTTAACAACAAGACCCTCAAGTTGGTCCATATAGACCTCTTCTTCTAAATTCCCATTCAGAAAAGCAGTTTTCACATCCATTGGGTAAAGCTCTAAATCATAATGAGCTACCAATGCCATGACAATTCTAAATGAATCCTTTTTCGAAACATGAGAAAAGTTCTCTTTGTAGTCAACACCATTTTTCTGAGTGAAACCTTTAGCAACAAGTCTAGCTTTATGTTGTTTGATATTGCTTTTAGAGTCACGCTTGGTCTTAAAGACCTATGTACACCCGACTCTTTTATAATCTTTAGGCAATTCAACAAGATCCCAGACTTTATTATAATCCATTGATCTCAACTCTTCTTTCATGACGTCTAACCACTCAATAGAATCATTACTTTCGATGGCTTATGAAAACAAAACTGGATCATCATCAATTCCCAAGTCAAATTCTAACTCTTGTAGATAAACCACATAATCATCAGGATAGTAGATCTTCTTTGCCTTTTAGACCTTCTTAATACCACCTCTTGTGGTTCATCCACTACGGGTTCATTAGCAACAGCTTTATTATGGGGTGTTTCATCATTCATTTGTTGTTCTTATGGGTCGTCTAAACGTTCGACAACTGTAGGAACAACAACTTGAGAAGAAGTTTTAGGTAAATGAATCTTCACTCAAACTTCTTGAATTTTCACTTTACGTGGTTCTGTATTTCCATTGATTTCACCATTTTCAATGAACCTTACATTTCCAATTTCAACAATCCTCGTACTATGGCTAGGATAATAAAATGTAAACGCTTTAGATTTTTCTGGATAACCAATGAAGAAACCATTGGTTATTCTTGGATCCATTTTCTTTTCATGTGGATTATAAATTCTTACTTCTGCTGGGCAACCCCAAACATATAGGTGCCTTTAACTGGGTTTCCTTCTTGTCCACAGTTTAAAAGGAGTCTTTGAAATTGCCTTACTAGGAACCCTATTGAACAAATACGTGGTAGTTTTCAGGGCATACATCCACAATGAAAAGGGTAAAGAAGAATAACTTGACATACTCCTAACCCTATCCATTAAAGTACGATTACGCCTTTCCACAACACCATTTTATTCCAGTGTACTTGGCATTGTGTATTGAGCACATATGCCATGCTTTTCAAGAAATTTAGCAAATGGATCAGGGCATTGTCCAATTTCATCGTCCTTTCTATAATATTCAACACCTCTATTAGATCTGACAATTTTTACCTTTCTATCTAATTGTCTTTCAACCTCAGCAATAAACATCTCTAAGGCATTTACTAATTGAGATTTCTTATGCAACAAATAGATACATCCATAACATGAAAAATCATCGACAAAGATGATAAAAATACTTTTCTCCACCAAAAGATGGAACATCAAAAGGCCTACATATGTCGGTGTATATAAGTTCAAGGAGCTGTGTGCTTCTTGTGGCCCTTTTTCTTAATTGTATGTTTTGTGTGTTTTCCCTTAATACAATCTACAAATACCAAGATCAATAAAATCTAAGTCATGGAGGATTTCATTCTTTACCAATCTTTGTATTCTTTCTTTGGATATATGACCCACACGTTTATGCCACACGTAAGCTAAACTTTTATCCACTAAACAACGTTTAGTACCAACCTTATGATACAAAGTCAACAGAGTCTAAGCACAAAGATTATCAGGCTTTAATTTATATAAACCATCACAAAGAACACCAGAACCAATAAAATGATTATGCTTAAACAAACTGCAACATCCATTTCCAAACTTAAAATAATATCCAACTGTATCAAGTTTTGACAAAGAAATTAAATTACGAGAAACAGAAGGAACATGAAAAGTTTAAAAAATATCTAAATGATGTCCAGTGTTTAAAACCAAATGATAACTTCTGATGGCTTCAACTGGAGCTTTGACTCGATTCCCCATAAGCATAAATTTTTCATTTGCGTTTATGGCTTAGATTGTAAGGAATCCCTGCATCGTATTTGAAACATGAGTGGTACAACCAGAATCAATCCACCAAGTATTATAAGAAACTCCTGCCAAATTTGATTCGAAACATACAAAAGCATTAGGCCTACCTTTTCTTTCAAACCATGTCTTATGTTTCAGGAAGCCTTTCTTGCAGTGTCCATGCTTTCCACAGAAATGGCACACATCTTTCTTTTGTTCCTTCTTGTGGATTTGGGTAGATGACGCATTAACCTTTAGTGGTCCTTTATTGCCCTTTTGATTCTTCCTTCCTGGTTTCTTTTGAGCTCCTGGTTAACTCATGAGATTAACTGAATAAGTTCCTTGCTTCTTTAGTCTCACTTCCTCTTGAATAAGCAAAGTTTGCAATTTTGTCACATTCCATTTATCCTTTATTGTATTGTAATTTATTTGGAATGAACCATACTGAGAAGGTAAGGAGTTCATAATGAATGTCACAAAGAAACTTTCATCCACTTTCATTCTCATGGATCCCAATCTTGCTGCTATGTTTATCATCTCAATGACATGCTCATGCATGGTACGAGAACCATCAAACTTCATGGTGGTTAACGTATCTATTAGTGTCCTAACAACTGACTTATCAGCAATGTTAGATTGGGACATACTTTTCACAGATTCCATAAATTTCTTTGCACTGTCAATTATAAGAATTGTTGACTTGATGTTCTCTGCTATTGTCATCCACATGAA
Source organism: Artocarpus hirsutus (assembly GCA_946598075.1). Lineage (NCBI taxonomy): Eukaryota > Viridiplantae > Streptophyta > Magnoliopsida > Rosales > Moraceae > Artocarpus > Artocarpus hirsutus. The sequence goes on from CAMOHE010031046.1 coordinate 12,781, forward strand.
CATTAAGCTCAGTCTGTTTGATCTTTCCCAAGCATCATGGAAAGATCTTTGTTCAGCATTGCTAGTGTCAGTAATAGCGGCGAGCTTATCATGTAGGAGTGCCAAATCAAAATTCAGAACACCTAAGTGAAATGAACTTGTTCAGACCATTCAGGAAAGTTAAGCCTATTGAACTTCATAATAGACGAAGCTTGCGAATGAAGAAAAACAAGAGCAAATGCTGTAAATAGATAGAATGCTTATACATTAAAGCTTTGAGTCATAAGTAAACACATAATTTTGATTCAAATAACATTCACATAGGCATAAATATACATTGAAGTTCTCCTTTGGGTGATTCAAAAATGTACGACAATAAACATAATTGATGCTTATTATTGTTATTTTTAAATTTCACATAATTGGCAATTCAATATATTCCAATTAAATATGCTTACAATCTTTGGATATACTGAACATATTTAACCAAATATATCAATTAACCACCGTCATGTTCATGATTATAAAATAACTAATCAAAATTTGGGTGATCCTTAAAAATTTTATAATCAATTAACTTCAATATACCCATTACAAAAATATACATCATCATGTCGTCTTATTAATAGCGTCACATAATCATGGTAATTGAATTTTATTTAATTTGACATCTATAGAAACATTCTAATTTCGCTACTTTAGTGACTAACAAATTATTCATAATATAGATATCAAATTAAATCATAATATTATACAACTTAATAAACGCTAAATTTAAGCTTTTTATTTCAATTTAATTAATTTTAAAACTCTAATATAATGCTTTAGAAAAAAAAGGAAAAAAAAATTGGGTCAAAGTCAACGTCGGTCAATAGTCAACATGACGGTCAATGGCCGACGGGTCGAGACTGAATTGGGTCGGGTCAACCCAACCTGGTTCCTTACCCAGTCAACTTTTGGGCCTTTAAACTTTAATAGCCATTTCTTTATTGAAAAAATTACATTACGTGTTTAAATTATTGTTATGAAATTAAAATCTAACACAATATTTAAAATATCTTAAAAATATCCTTAACGATATATACTATATAATTACAAATAAATAATTTTAAAGATATTATTATGAGACATTTGTAGAATTTTTATAAATTAGAGTGATATTTTAATTCAATAAATATAATTAGACTAATTGTCTCGTTAACCCTTCTTTCTTTAACAGATATAAAGCCCACTAACCCATTTATTTTGGGTTGCTTTCAGTAATTGGGCTTAAAGCCCAATATCTTTTCAGGCTTGGACAATTGACCAAATCATTTAAACTTCCAGACTAGGGAGAAAATCAAATCCCACGTTCAAGTTCATTCACAGTAATGAATATTCATATCTGCTCAAATTATTTTAACACCCAATTGCTTTCTTCTTTCTTTTTTTTTTTTTTTTTTTGAATATTCCGCATTGAACTATCACATCACAGTAATGGTCAATCAACTAGCAAAACGTGAATAATGTGTAATGTCAATTATGGGAAACATGCAAAACCTGCAAAACAATTAATAACCGTCTGACCTCTATCTTTTTTTTTTTGGAAATCCGTTCAAACAAGATTCTTTTCAATATATATATATACATATATATATATATATGAACCAGTCAAACGTGATTGACACCTTTCAACATGCAGCGTTGTGCTGTATAACATTAAACCGTGAAAATAATGCGTCTGAACTTTTCTTTTTTTTGAATATTCAATCAATCAAACGTTTAATCGCTTAGAAAACTTCTCTGCAAAAGTCTTTTTCAATCTTCATTCATTGAAGTCCAATCAATGCTTCTATGAACAATTATGCATTAAATACAGATCAAAAAAAGCAAGTGACATTACGACTTCAAAATCTTTATCATTAAATCGGTAATCAAAGATGTGCAGCGGAAGGATTTGAGAAAATATCTCAATAATTCAATCAAAGAAAAATTAATGATCATTAATAAAAATTATACGTTCTTAAATCTATGATTTTGATATCATATTTTAAAAAAATTTCTTAATTATAAATTAAACATTAATATTACATAAACATAATACCAAGATCTTTAAACTATATATATGTTTATATAACAATAATTAAAGAAAAAAACATACATTAATCCATGATAAAGATTTGACGAGAATAATTAATCACAAGAGGCATTTGAAAAAAACTATGTTTCTCACTCTTAACCTCATTTATGTTTGACAGAATACTTTTTTTATAGAGAAAAAAATATATAGTTAATGAGTTGAGAGATGACCTATTTCTATTGAGAAAAATATATAGTTAATGAGCTGAGAGATGACCTGTTTCTATTGAGATATTTTATAGCCCACATACCATGTGTACAATAAATAGAAAATATCACACTTTTGACCAATAGGATTTTAACATTTCATAATTATTAAACCATTCTTATAATTCTTTAAATAAATAAAACAACTAATAGGAATATGACCATAAACCACAATTAAAATATTTAAAATTTTTAACATATCTCATTCATCTTTCACAAGTCGTTTTGGCTCATGCATGTTTTTCGTTTATGTTTATGTTTTCTTTTCACTGTTTTGATCTACGTTTTTTGATTTGTTTCTACACTCTGTCTTTTGTGCGTGTGTGTACATACATACATACAAATATATATATATATATATATATATATATATATATATATATATATATAAAGCTTATTGGTTTGTTATTAGTTTCTCCACTATCGGGTTGTGTTTATTGATCTTCGTTTTGGTTCTATTTTGTATATTTTGTTTATGTAATAATAGCGTTTATTGTTTTGTGTTTCCCTATAGATTTGGATGTGCCTTAATGCTTTGTGCTTTCGTATTTTTACTTCGTGTTTTAGCTTAGGCACAATTAGAAGTCATGCAATAATCTAATAAACCTTGATAAAGCGTCTAGAGGTTTGAAGAAGCGGAAAAAATTATCGATGACCATTTCAAAGACTCTTTTTATTTTTTGTTCATATTTTTGTTGGTTATTTTCATGTTAGGCTTTTTATGTAAAAAAATAAAAACTATAAATAATGGTAGGCTTTTTATGTAAAGATATATTCATTATCATAATCACTATTTTTGTTATCAAGAGCATGCTTAACAACGCATTAAAACACATTCATAGATATATATTAGTATGTTTATGAACTAGAACCGTCATTATGATAAGAGGGAGTAAATTATGTAGGAGATATAATCTTGTAAAGTAATAATATATAATATAATATATTGACCATTGTGCATAACCTATGGTAACGATAAAAATATCTTTATTTGATAAAACAACTACCATTACATAATATTATCATTTTCTTCATAAATGTTGTATCTAAATGTCTTTGCTGTCATTAACATAATGATCTCATCCTTCCCATGGTAAGCCTGGATACAAAGTCAGGCAAAGGCGTAATGATCTCATCTTTACTACAATGACTTTTTTTTTTTTTTTGCAAAGGCATGCTTAACAAATATAATAAAACACATTTGTGTGTGCAGATATATTACTATATTTTCACACATATATGTAACATATATATATTTATATATTTAAGAAATAGAATGTAACTATAACAAAGAACTAAAAATTATATTAAAGACGTATTGTAAAAAAAATTGCACCTAATAATATCTAATATCCTTGCTTATGATTTCATATTTATCATAATAGGCATATAAGAATTTCATACTTCTAGGAATGTACGTTGTCCTTACAAAAAAGAACCATGTCTAATCATTTTATGACCAAAAATAAACATTAGCTGAACCAAAAGGGCTTGTGATTACAAAAATGTCTAATCATCGTGCCAAGCTCACGATTTGCCATAGCCTACAAAATGAACTATATTAGCTCAACGGCAATGACAAGTTCTCGCAACGGAAACGCCGCACAACGTCGTCCACGACAGGAGCCGCACTGGGAGCAGTTGTCGGAGTTGCGTGGGGAGCTACTTGGTAGCTGGAGTCGCGCGAGAAGGAGCGCCGAAGTTGCAGAGTGAGGTGTCGGAGTCACGGAAGGAAGCACCAGAGTCCCACGACGTCGCCAAAGTTGTTGCTGGAGTCACATAGGTTGCAGAACCGGCGTCATCGACATAGCTGGGAGAGAGAAGAGGAGGAGAGAGAAAAGGTGTTAAAATTAAAACCGTGTTATTTGATGTAATTTTAATTTCTCACGGAGAAAAGGGAGAAAAGAGGGAAATTACATCTTTTCAAATATCTATGAATAAAAATTAAGAGCATAATGTTCGATAAAGATAATAAATAGCATAAATTTGATAAAAAAAATTTACTACACTATTAAAAAACCAATAAAAATTCTTATCCTTTTTCATCCATTCTCTCGAGAAACCTGGCAAGCGAGCCAACTCAATGTCGTTGTTGTCCAGCCTTCCAACTCAGACGAAGATGAAAGAAATGTCAGTAGCTTCAAAGGCATGTCACATGGAAGAGATGGACTCAAACAGTCACTGCCTCGAACTGCCATTAAGGCGCTCTGCAGGTCACCATAACAGGCACTTGGTTTGACACAAGTATGAGGACCTTAAGATCGATGACAGGCTCTCCTTTCTCAAACTTTCTCCGGCAGTGGCTGGGAGAAGGACGTGGAGAGAGAAACGAAGGTGACATAGAAAGAGAGCAGGTCAGTTGCGAGAGAAACAATCAGAGAAAGGTGCAGGCGATCTGACAAGTGAGAGAGAGAAGGGCGTGTGGGGGAGAGGATTTCACGAAAGGAGGAGAGAGAAGGAAGGGGAGGGTGGAGATTAAAAAACACATACTTTTTCAATTAAAAAAATTTCATATTTACCGCTATTATAAACTATTAAGCCAATTACTTCAAACTTATTCAAAATATTGCCATATACTATAATCTCTCCACCTTGTTTTCCTTGTAGCTTTTGAAAAATTATAAACCAAATTATCGTGGTAAATTAAAATTCGGCATAGTTAACAAAATATTTTAAAAGTAGTTATAATATATAGTAATTATCATAATAATTGTAATTGCTAATTTAACGATATAATTTTACACCATAGGTAAAAAATTCACAAATTAAAGCCATATTTTAATTTTTCTAACATCTTTTTTTTTTTTTTTCCTTTTTCTAAGTTTTATATCATTTTTAATTGAGTACTTAGAGTATTTTACTGATAGGTTACTTTTTTTTTTTTTTTTTAGTTTTTGTCTTCTTTCCATATCCGTGTAGTACCTTGAGATTCCACAATCCATCAAATTCATGATTAATTTAATGACAAAAGCAAATTGAATCTATTATGTGTGGTCTGATATAAAATAAGTCTAATTGTCCCATTTCCTTTATTTTTTTTTTCGAAAAAAACGACTAATTGTCCTAATTCACCCAAAAAGAAATATATAAAGACCAATTGTCCCTTCAAAGAGAGGACACCGAGCATTGTTATAGTCTCATATAGCCATCCACCTAACATGTTTGTTGCATCCGACATTTTTGTACAATTGTCCAAAAGCGCCGTTGATGTCGGCGAATGAAGTGTCGTCGTTGATGGAGAATGCACTTGGGCAATTCCAGAAGGACGTGAGTGAGGTAAGGAGTAAAAGAGTGAATTGAAAAGAATGTTCTCATCAACAGTCAAGAATGAAGATCAGAAAGTGAAGGAATTTTGGAAGAAAATGAATGTGATGATAAGTGATCAAGTTTGGAACCAATTGGAGGAGTTGTGGGCAAAATTTTTATGAGACAAAAAGTCTGAAGATGAGACAACTTTATTATTATTTTGTTTTCCTCCTTTCCTTACTAAAGCGATTTTGATGTACTTTTAAATCGAAGTATATAGGTGAAATAATACAGACAAAATCTGCTTTAATGTTTTTGCTACCTAAATCTTCTGATCAATTGTTTGTTTCATTGTAAGATTAGAAGTAAAATTCCATTATTAGAATATTAAGAGATATTATTAGTTGAACCATGTGAATTAGTTGAAGCAAAATCTGCATAATAATTAATTAGCAATTTCCAGATTTTCAACTCATCCTTTAATTTTTTCTACCATGCTGCAATATGTCGTGCTTCAATTGTCTCATAGTTTTTATGGATACAAGAAACAAATTCTATAACTCAAAACTCAATTCGCAAGCCAATTAAATAAGCTGTCTGCTGAGGCAACAGATACTCCAGTTCTACAACAAAAACTTGATACTGCAAATTCTGGTGGAGGGGACCGAAAACCCGAAAAGGTTCATCGACTCAATGAGCAACCCCTTGACAGATAATAATGTTTTGTGCTGCATGATGGTTCAAGAAAAGAAAAATTAAACATAAACACAGATTATGAAGACCATACACAGATTTATTTGGATTATATGTTTCCATACACGTATAGAAAATTCGCGGTTTAGTTGTTTGTGAGAGTGAATTACTTGTTGATCTGTAAACCAGTAATTCAAACAAGAGTAGGCAAAAGTGCAATTCTATCGTATATATACTATCAGATTTCTGCAATTTCCAATGTGACGCAGAGCCAGAGCAACTGAAACAGAGCTGCAAACATGACTAGCAAGACACCACACTAAGAGACTGATCATTTATGATTTGCATTCTTGTAGTACTTTTTTCCCTGATGCGTCTTGTGTTCTTATAGATACTTGTGAAAAGTGACCATTTATTCGTAACAAATGGTAGAAAAAGGAAATACCTCTAGAATGCAATCAGTTATATGGATCTCCAATCAATTGTTATCGCAGGGATATGAGCAATCTTAGGCCAATCTTCCCCTTCTTCTCTCCGGCACCGTTGATTGAGGAGAGGACATCTTTGGATCATCAAATGCAAAAGAGAACGGGGCAGTCCTCCTTCTGGCAGGCATTGGAGCTTGGAGCAATCAAGGATCCACAAGCTTTCAAGCGAAGGCAAACATCGTCGAAAGACCTCGTCACTCAGGGTTGTGAGGTTGGGAAGGTAGCAAAGGCTGAGATGAATAAGAGTTTCAGGAAACAACCCTTCCTCCGGAAAGCAATCCAGCAAAAAGGGACAATCGGCTACAGATAGGCTCCTAAGTGAGGCGAGACTATGCAAGTCCCAACTCATGCGATTTGCAAATAATTTCATGCAGCCATCAATGGAGAGCTCGTTTAAGTTTGATGGCAATCCAGAAGCCGGAAAGGACTCAACCTCGGGGCATCTAAAGACCCTCAAGGAATAAAGGTTAGGAAGGAGATTGCGCATCTGCTCGGGAAACCATAAGAACTTGGGGCAATTACCGAGCTCAATGCAGCTTAGTGACTCATGCACAAAATGTGGTTCTGCTTCTGAAATTGCAAGGGATTCCAGACTGTAGCAACCCTTCAGAACAAGCTCTTCGAGCACCGGGAAGTTGCCCAACATTAAGGACTTCATGGGATCACAACTTTCCATGATATGCAACCTTGTAAGGAACAAGTAGCAAATTTCTCTGGGAAAATTTAATTTCTTGCAAAACTGTATTTTAAGAGTTTTGTAACAATGATTCCCTTCAGGAAACGACTCCAGTTCCGGGCAATCTTCAACATGAATATTCCTAAGAGAAGGGAATGCAACGTGCATTTGTCGATCCCTCGGAAGTAAAGCCACCAGTTGTTCGCAGCTAAAAATGTTGAGTGTTACCAAGGATGGAAGATGACCAGGTAAATCACCAATCAACATTGGACATGAATGCAAGGAGAGGTTCTCAAGGCAAGGGAAAATTCCACCTTCTTCTACGTCCCCACCTATGAATGACCACTCTTTCCAACTTGACATGTAACTAAAATGAAGTTTTTTCAAGGACCTGAATGGCTTAGTAGTTGATAAACCATTAGAATAAAACTCAGCACCTATTGCCACCACCCTAGTAAAGGCACTGATCTTGAGCTCTTCGAGGGATGGTAGTTGCCCAAGTGGCGGCAACGAGAAGCAATTTTTGCATTTAGTTAGGCACACTGATACCATGTTCGAAAATGAACTATCTCCTAACCATTTCGGAAAGATTGTACCTCTGTAAGAATCAATAGAAAGCTTCTTCAGGTTTGTGTGAGGTTGGAGCCCATCAAGTACTTGATTTTCTTCTTGTGAATCGTAAGCATGACCAAATTGGTTCCATTTCAGATCCAGCTCCTTGAGATATTTCTTATCCTTTAAGTTTGCCTCCAAAACATCCCCATAGTTAGCAACATTTTGAAGCTCCCGTAAGCAAAGACTTCCACGCAGATTCTGATGACATCTCAACTCTCTAATACTAGACCCCTCATGTCTGCTCACAACAAAATCACTTAAGGTTTGGAGATCTTTTATATCACAGATTCCTAGTGGCATTTTTTCTATCAATGTGCCACTAATATGAAAATGGCGCAAGTTGATTAGGCTTCCCATGTAGGTAGGCAAATACTTGAGAAAGACACATTGGAGTAATAAAAGTGTTTGCAGATTATACAATGTACAAATTGAATCAGGCAACTCTTTTATACAAGTCTCTGATAAATCTAGGTACCTGAGATGCTTCAAATTTCCAATTGAATCAGGCAACTGGGAGATATTGGTGGACCTTAGCGAGAGAGCTCTCAAACCTTGTATTGGCACTGGTTCGTCAAGTATCCTGCTAGCTAGTGCCAATCCTCCATTTGTAGTTAAGAATGTGCGCAAATGCTTGGTTTCAAGATGAGCTATCTTTGAGCTGTCGAATTCTCGTTTCAAACAAGATAAATGACGAGTCTTGCTAACACAAGTGTGCAAGTCATCCTCATCCAACCTCAAACAAAATTCTCCTGATACAAATTTAGCTAGATCATTTACAAGATCATGCATTGTGAATAGCAACTGGTCATTGCTCGATTGTTGTAATAGTGACCTTGAGACTAGATCTTGAAAATATTCTTCTCCAACTTGTTCTATCCTCTTCCTCTTATGGGGTTGCAGAAGGTCCTCTGCCATCCACAATAAGATTAATTCTGTCTTTTCAAACCCATAATCCTTGGGAAATATTGAGCAATAAGCAAAACATCGCTTTAGATGAGGAGGTAGATAATAGTAGCTCAACCATAAAGCTGGAAGAATATCGCTTGAGTTGTTAGGCAAGTCCCATATGTCACTCTTCAATATTTCTTCCCACTCCTCAGGATTTAACTCGGAGCGCAAGAGACCGCCAAGAGATTTCACTGCTAAAGGAAGACCTCTACACTTTTTAACAATTTGTTGACCAATTCCTTCTAAATCTGGATGTGCATCCGACTGTGCATTGCTAAAGGCATGCTTTGCAAACAACCGCCAGCAATCTTCATCTGATATTGTTTGTAGGCGATATGGCGGAACATTGGCCATCATCGACGCAACTCTTTCATTGCGTGTTGTCACAACAATCTTACTTCCATGTGCTCCAGATTCAAAAGGTTTCCGTAGGAAATCCCATTGACCATAATTCTCGTTCCACACGTCATCGAGAATGAACAGAAATTTCTTCCCCCTTAAACAATCCTTCAAGTTAACCTGAAGTGGATCAGCGTCACGAATGCTGCACGTTTCCGAAGTGACGGTCTCTAAAATTGTTTTTGTTATTTTAATAACATCAAATTCATCAGAGACATACACCCATACTTTGAGCTTAAAATGGTCATTCACCCTGTCATCATTGTAAAGAAGCTGAGCAAGGGTGGTCTTCCCAGTCCCTCCCATGCCCAATATAGGAATAACAGATATCTTATTGCCATTTACATCATCAGATAACAACATCTTAAGAACAGACTCTCTATCAACATCCCTGCCATAAATGTCGGATACTTCTACCAAAGAAGTCGCAGGTAATCTCCGCGCCGGTCTGTTTCCAACTCCTTCTTTCAAACAAAGGACATCTTTTTGTTTCACAATATACTCCAACCTATCCAAGATCTCCTTCATCTTAACTTCTACCTCAACAAAATTGAACAAAGTTGAGGTGAATTGTGATGCCTGACTCGTGATCCACCCCGGTTCGCCTTCCACCTCGAGCCGTAAAGCTTCAGTTTTGATCTCGCCCATCAGGTCCTCAGCATCATAGACTGCTTCTTTCAAGTCATCAAGCCACTCTTTAATTGTTGGATCTTTAATTTGCTTCTCCTCGGCGTCGTTGAGCACCGCCTTGGCTGACACCAAAATGATCCTCAACTTCTTCATCGAACCATCATAGAATTTATTTCGGCGGAGGAAGTCCCTGACCTCCCGAGAGGCCAATCTATCAAACAAAATCTGCAGGGAGGCTGAAAGAAAAGCGCCACCAACCAATTCAGCCATGTTAGCTTCGATCTTTTGAGATAAGAAACTCCAAACTCAAACGAACAGAAGAAAGTTTACTTTGCCTTCTGATCAACAACTGGTTTGTTACGTTTGTAAATGGTACAGAAGCTTGCAAACCACTTGTTTTTTTTTTTTTTTTTTTTTTTCATGTTTCAACCAAAATACAGTATACTATAAGCTACAAAGTCAATGTCCTAATTTTTGGCCACCTACGCGTAAGAATCTTTATGCTTCATTATTCAACGCGGCTTTTTTCTCTGTTTTCAATGTGTCTACTATTATTGGCCGGCGAGATTCAAGCCGAAAAGTTTGAAAAAGAAAAAAGGGAAAAAAATCATCTTCATTTCTTATAAACTTTTGTTTTAAAAAAACATAGCGTATTGATTTAAAAATTTTTAGAAATGTTTTTATATGTTTTTTGTGATAAAAATTTTAAAAATAATATTAGTATAATTTTTTTAAAAAATTATTTTTTAAAACAAAACCATTTTTATTCGTTTTAAAATCACTACCAAGGGGTTGGTTTTCAATAATATTAAAATGATGCCTTACATTTTAAAAAAAATCATTTGTGTTAATTTCTTGGAACTACAATGTCTTTTTTACCCTTTTGTTCCATTTATTTAACTTGCCCAAAAAAAAAAAAAGAAAGACTGTAAATGTTATCCTTGTGTCTAAGTATCTGTAAAACAATATTTTTGCCATTTTTGATAACCTTTTGTTTTAAGAAAAAAACACTTTGGTACTCAAAGATGTTTTTCATAATATTAAAATGGTACCTTTACATTTAAAAAAATATATGATTTTGTGCCCCAATGATTTTTTGGAACATAAATGTCTATGATGATTTTTAGGGAACACTTCTTTTTGTACCCTTCTTTTTCATGTGGTTAAATAGAACAAAAGAGCAAAAAAGATACTGTATGTTTAGGTGAGGTATTTAGGGAACACTTCTTTTTCCCTCCGACAATGCGGTTAGAGTGAGAGGAGTTGGATTCAGTTGCACGAGGCGAGCATATTGAGCGCTTGGTGACTGTGAACACAATTGGGCTCGTTTCGCTTATTTCACAGCTTTGACCGTTTGTTCACCTGGTCGGTCTTTGATTTGGCTTGATTTAGGCCTTCCTCAAATCGGACCCTAACAAAAACTCTTTTTAGTTTTTCTTGAGGTGCTTATTTTTTATCGAAAATTAATTTAGTTGAACTGAAAAAGATTCCTCCAAAAAAAAATTAAAAGGGTTATTTTCATAAATAACCCCTGAATTATACATCTAGTCACATGTTAGTCCATGAATTTTGGTTTTATACGTAATGCATCCCTGAATTTTGGTTTTAAACGTGGAAACAATAAACGCCCTATCTTGTCACACACAACATTCCTATTACCATCCCATCTTCCACGTACTTGACATGCAAACGCCCAAAAAACCTTATAAATAGCCCCCATCAATTTAACCCCAACACCCACAACACTTGCTTTCACATAAAAACACCAAAACTTTCATCAAACAATGGCCAAGCTCGCAGCTCTCTTGGCAGCCCTCCTCCTCGTGGCCCACGCTGCATCCGCCTTCTGCACCACCTTCACCACCATCGTGACCGATGATGACAGCAACCCCATCCCCGATGCTGGCTGCCACAGCGAGCAATGCCATGAGCAGGACCAGCAGCGGGACCTGATACATTGCATGCGCTACCTGCAGAAGCAGCAAACGCGGTACAGCGAGGAGGAACTAAACGTCAGCAGCCACTACGACCAATGATGCAATGAGCTGAGGATGATCCGCACCGAGCAATGCTGCTGCGAGGGGCTGCAGATGGAGATGGAGCATGAGAGGCAGCAAGGCAGGATGAGGCCACAGGACATGAGGCAGATGATGTCAACTGCTCAGACGTTGCCCAACAAGCGCAGAATGAGGCCTTCCCAGTGCCAATTTGTAATGCCTTCCTACTGAAAAAAGCCATGCTAACGAAAAACAAGCACATTATCGTGTGCTCTTTACTCTGTAGTTGTGCTTTTGAGTAGTTTCTGCAACTTAAGGGGGGCTTTTCTAGGCTCTCTCTTGAATAAAAATGAAGTCTTAGCTTGACTCTCTGGTGACATGAGTTTTGTTATCTGCTTTTCTTGCTTCCTTTTATCCTGTGTTTATGTCCTATAGCGGTGGTTAACCAATTCATGGTACAAAAAGCTGAAAAGCGAGGAAACATTGTTGAAACTAGAGCGGTTTGCCAAGTGGGAGAAACTATAGAAAAACTTGAAAATGTTTCACAAAAGATCAAATCTCAAGGAAACAAATTTATTCTCTACATGCATGCAGATCAGTTGATATGACAAAATCCATTTTCAAATACCTTTAGAAGGGTTGGCTTTGAGAAGTGGGAAATTAGTGAAGATCCAAAAATATAAAAGAATCATAAACTTAGAACCATGGAGTTGGTACGATGATTAAATTCCATGGGAAAACATCTTTATACTCTATATGCAGATATTTTCAAACCTGTGATATCATACTCCAACTAGATAACAAATCCACTAGTGACTTGGACCAAATTTACATACAAGCTCAGAGAAGCCTCATAAATCTACAAGAGCTGCATAAAACTGAAACTGAAGAGTAGATAGCAACTGCAAGACGTACGAGTAATGCTTAGTTATGCTTTGGTACTTTTTGCTTATTCCAAATGATAAGTGTATTCAGAGTACTAATCCACACAACATCTCGCCGATATATTATGACTGAACATGTTAAAAACACTCACAGTTTTTTTTTTTTTTTTTTTTTTTCATTTTAATGGAGAACAACTTGTCAAAATTGAAATATGTTCTCTTACTGCCACTACTAGGTAGCTAGCTAGCTCTCATATGGTTCTCAAAACATTGATCCCAGAAATAGGTTTTTTTTTTATTATTTTTGGGAAGAAAAGCTTCTTTCTAGGATGTGAAATTACAATTTTGTAGTAGACTAATTGAACCATCCTTCAAGCCATTTTTCCTTAAAAAAAAAAACAAAAAAAGAAAAACAAAAACAAAACAAAAAAAAAGAAGCAATTTAACAAACAAAACACGTCATATTGCTTCAGCAGGATTAAGTCATTTACCACAATGGACTCAATAACAAAACCAAAATCAGTTTCCAGTTGAAATGTATTGGCTGCATCTGCATGTGAAAAAGCTACTTGGCAATAGGAATGCAACTGACCACTCACCACTAGTGCCCCATATAAACAAGTGCAAATCTCTACTTACAACAAACCAGAGCAGTTTTACTGTAACAACAAATCTCTAATATTTATTCAAGATCATAGCATTTCATTGAAAAAAAAAAAAGAAAAGTCGAGTAGTATCAACCATAATGTAACAGATTAATCAGAACTGAAATCAGTTTCCGATTGAAAACATACCTATTTGAAGCATCTGCATGCGAGAAAAGCTACTTGGCAACATCAATGAAAGCTAATACCACAGCAGTCACCACGTAGAGAAGATCAAACAAACAGAGCATTTCTGTACTTCTTTATCATAATCAGACTAATTCTTTTGTGACAGCATCTACATGAAAAGTCTACATGGAAGCACAAACTCAACCATCAAACCAACCTCAGCCTATATATATATATATGTATATATCCTCTTCCTTTTCCACGCACCAAACATGCAAAGGCCCAAAACAATCTCAAGAAAACGTCCAACGGACAAACGGCGCAGCAAGGACCAGGTTCGGCAACAAAACTTCAGGTAGTGCGACCAGTACTCAAGGCAGGGCTGGCAATATGGCGTGCTGGCACTGTCTTGTCTGTGGGGCAGCTATAGAAAGAAAAGAAAATAGATGACTTTTCATTAGATAAAAACATAATTACAAATTTTAATTATTGAGCGAACAAACCTGACTTTGTTTTCCTTAATATGAGAGCAAAAACTCAAGTTTTCAAAAAATTTAAGGGTCAAAATTAAAATTTCTAAAGTTGAGTAGAGGCGCATGCCTCCAGTCAACTATGAATGGCTTTACCCTAAGCGACACCTCTCTGCGGCAGATCCACCACTGCTGCAACCAGATGAGGCAAATTGCAGTGCCAATGGCAATGTGACACAATGTCGGAGATAATGAGATGGCAGAGATAGCAACAAGGGAAGCAGAGGAGGCGCCAGAATGTTGTTTGCGGGTAGACTTGCCCTGAGGCACTGAGCGATGGTTCAGAGGTAGTTTAAAATGTAAGAATGTGGTAACGAGGATTTTGGAAACCTTCTGGGGTGTTTTGTTTTAAATAAAGTTACAAATTAGTAGACCCTTTCTTTTTGTTCTGCAGGACAAGGTTTTTACACTACCAAACTAATTTCAGGAAGAGAACTATTCCATGACACAATCCAAAGCTCAATACAAACGGCGTTTATAAGGTCACAAGTTCAAAAGGAGCTTCAGCATAAAAAACCTGCTCCCCAACAGTGCATAAGAGTAGTGTTTTTTTTTTTTTTTCTTTCCCCCTCTAAAGGAATTTAGCGCAGAAAAATCGGACTAATTAAAGCCTCCGAGTTCGACAAGGATTAGAGCTTTACATTTCTTCAAATTGATTTTTGCAAAATCTACAATGTGTACTAGTGAGGAAAACTCTAGTCCGATGATTTTCACAACCGCATAATACCATCGAAGAAGCAAACATTAATACTGTAATGTAGGCATGTAGCACAGAAACCACACTCGCATCCAATTGTAGATAATATATAGACGGATGGAAATAAACAGAAACATACATATGCAGCAAGGGCGAATAGGCTAAATTTATTTACATATTATAAAGGCAGTCATAGAGACCCATAGGCCAATCGAAAGCGAAAACACCAAATAGCATAATACGAAGGAAAGTCTAGAAACTTATTAAAAGCCCGACGAGGGGGCACAAACGCAAAGCGAACCACATAAATGACGACAGACCCACAACCCTAGGAACGACAGCCTATTCTCCGCCCATCAGCAGTGCAACCACGGACTTAGAATCCACCACGGAGGCGAAGGACAAGGTGCAGGGTAGACTCCTTCTGGATATTGTAATCCGCCAGAGTCCTCCCATCCTCAAGCTGCTTACCAGCAAAGATAAGCCTCTGCTGGTCTGGAGGAATGCCCTCTTTGTCCTGAATCTTTGCCTTCACATTGTCAATGGTGTCCGAGCTCTCAACCTCCAACGTGATTGTCTTCCCGGTCAGGGTCTTGACAAAAATCTGCATACCACCACGCAGACGCAGCACCAAATGAAGGGTCGACTCCTTTTGAATGTTATAGTCAGCAAGGGTCCTGCCGTCCTCGAGCTGCTTACCAGCAAAGATCAACCTCTGCTGGTCTGGTGGGATGCCCTCCTTGTCCTGAATTTTGGCCTTCACATTGTCGATGGTATCTGAGCTCTCAACTTCCAAAGTGATGGTCTTTCCAGTCAAGGTCTTCACAAAAATCTGCATCCCGCCACGGAGACGGAGCACCAAATGAAGGGTGGATTCTTTCTGGATGTTGTAATCAGCAAGGGTTCTGCCGTCCTCAAGCTGCTTGCCAGCAAAAATCAGCCTCTGCTGGTCTGGGGGAATGCCCTCCTTGTCTTGAATCTTGGCCTTGACATTATCAATGGTGTCAGAGCTTTCAACCTCCAAGGTAATGGTCTTTCCGGTCAAGGTCTTAACAAAAATCTGCATCCCACCACGGAGACGGAGCACCAAGTGAAGGGTTGATTCTTTCTGGATGTTGTAATCGGCAAGTGTTCTGCCGTCCTCAAGCTGCTTGCCGGCAAAGATCAGCCTCTGCTGGTCTGGGGGAATACCTTCCTTGTCCTGAATCTTGGCTTTGACATTATCAATGGTGTCGGAACTTTCAACCTCCAAAGTGATGGTCTTCCCAGTGAGAGTCTTAACAAAGATTTGCATTCCACCACGGAGACGGAGCACCAAATGAAGGGTGGACTCTTTCTGAATGTTGTAATCCGCAAGGGTTCGGCCGTCCTCGAGCTGCTTGCCGGCAAAGATCAGCCTCTGCTGGTCTGGGGGAATACCCTCCTTGTCTTGGATCTTAGCCTTGACATTGTCAATGGTATCAGAGCTCTCAACCTCAAGGGTAATGGTCTTCCCAGTGAGGGTCTTGACGAAGATTTGCATACCACCACGGAGGCGGAGCACCAAATGGAGCGTAGACTCCTTTTGAATGTTGTAATCAGCAAGGGTTCGGCCGTCCTCGAGCTGCTTGCCGGCGAAGATCAGCCTCTGCTGGTCTGGGGGAATTCCCTCCTTGTCTTGGATCTTAGCTTTGACATTGTCGATGGTGTCAGAGCTTTCCACCTCGAGGGTGATGGTCTTTCCGGTAAGAGTTTTCACAAAGATCTGCATCTGTTTGACCCAATAAAAAAGATTCAGATAATTTAGTGCAGACAAAATGGAACACAAATCAGATAAACAAATCTTTTGATTCTTCAGCAGAACTTATCAGGCAAAATCCTATCCGATTCAGAAACTTCTAAAAGAAACCATCTCAAATGGTAGAAAACTAAAGAATAATTTTGGTTCAGATTTTCACTAGATCGTATTTCGAAGGAATGCATCTCAGGGGAAAATTTTCTGAATCAAAAGTAAAAAAAAAAAAAAATGAGGCCTAAAAGAAACAGAAAAAGATTTTGGTAATTCAACAAGAACAAAACACAAAAACATAAATCAGATCACCACAGCTTCATTCTTTGTCACAAATTTACCAGGCAAAATCCCATCTGATTCTAATCTAAGACTAAAAAAAAAAAACCATCGGTAATATTTAAAATTTCTAAATTTCCAGATCGCGTGTGATGAATCTTGATCCAGATTTTTTTTTTTTCTTGTTGAGGGAGAATAAAATTCAGAATCTGAAACAAACATCTAGACCAAAAAATTGATGATCAGTTCAAAATCTTAAAAGATCTAAGATCCTTAACGAAGCATCAAAGAACAACACCTTTTCCATCGCACAAGAACAAATCACAAATCAAAAATCAAAACCCTAACCCTAAACAAAACTATGAATCCAAAATCCAAAATTTACAAAATCAAGAAGAAAAAACAGAAAGCAAATACAGAAATGAAATCGAAGAAAAAGAGAGAAGAAAAATCAAAATTACCTTGAGAGAGGAATTAGACAACTATTGGAAGAACAACAAGAAAATCAAAGAATTTTTTAATGATAAGAACGCGTTTTGAGAAGGCCTCCAGCGTCCATTTTATAGAGAAATTGCCGACTTTAATCAAGAACCTACCGATCCTAACCAATGACAAGAAGCCACGTGTTCTAAGATTAATTGTATTTTTCGTGCCCTCTAGGTCACGATTATTGTGGGTTTCCGTCGTTTTGACGTATATTTAAAGGAGTTCTGTCGTTAGCGTTTTATCAGAACACCCACGCTCCTTTACCACGTGTGTGACACGCTCTACAGGGTGCCGTTCAAATCCTTGGGCTTTTTTTTAATAATCAATCGTACACATTATTTAAAAGAGTTTTTTTTTTGTTTTTTGTAAAACACATTATTTAAGAGATTATTTTTTTAGAGCGTTGGGAATCAGTTAACGTTGTAAAGAAAATAATGCAATAAAATTGATTTGAAGTGGAAAGTATAGTTTGAAGTGTGATTCTTAAACACCCTATTTAAAAATGCCGTTGGAACCTCAATTACATAGTTGCTAACTTCTAGTTTAATATGAAAATATATATATTGTTACAATTTTAATTAGATCAATAAAATATGAAAAACTTTTTTTTTCCTGAACAGGCTACAACCTATTCCTCTCACTGTGGGGGCCTCACCGGTAGCCTACTCGAGACGTATAGAACTGCTCTAAAATATAGTTTAAATTACATTCTTAAATAGACTATTTAGTGGAGTGGAAAAGAGCAATTTATAAAAATGCCTTTCAAATGCACCACCTTCTTAAAATGCCATCCAACTAACCATTTATCAAAAATGCCTTTTCATTAGAAATTATGAATTTATTAAAAGACTAAATTATCCTTCCTTTCGAAATAGAACCTGCTAGGTTCTGCATATACCCCACACAGGTTGCAACTTGGAACCTTCCAAATTCTGTCATGGAACCCACCGAAAACCTCCTTCGGTCATCATAGTGGGATGCCAGATTGTAACCTTCTAGATTCCTACTTGGAACCTACCAGTTTCTAACATTTTTTAACAAAAAAGTGCCAACCGCCTCTGGTTGCCAACGTGGGTACGGATCGTAACCCGCTAGATTTCGTCTTGAAACCCATCAGATACCAACACGGAACCTACCAGATTCTGTCCAAAATTTTGCTGGAACCACCACATTTAGTCCTAGAACTCACCCGAACCCATCAAGTTTTAACACAGAACCCACCAAATTCAGTCCAAAAAATTGCTGAGACCACAAAATTACTATGGATACTCACTGGTATGTGTTGCAGATACCATAGTGGTTATTGGCCACATGTCAGATTTTGTCTTAGAACCCATCGGATTCCAACATGAAACCTGCGCATATTCAATCCAAAAAATTATTAGAACCACCACATTCTGACCCAAAACTCGCCACAACCCGTCAGGTTTTAACACAAAACCTATCAGATTCTATCCAAAAAACTGTCAAAACCATGAAATTATTGCGGATACTCACTAGTATCTGCTGCTAATACCACTGTGGTTACTAGCTGTCGAATACCAACGTGGTTATTGACCGATAACTACCAAGACCAATGGCACTGTTACTATCTCGAACACTAGGAAATCACAAAAAAAACACAAAACAATCACAAAAGCAACAAACACAATAACCAGATCAAAAAATGCCAAAAAAATCAGATCTTGATTTGAAAAAAATAGAAAAGAAAAAAACTAAAATCTCTCGTGGCTTCTTACACCGTTGGAAATGGTTTGACGAAAACATTTCATTCTGGTTGCATCTGGACGAGGCTGTTGGGATGCCAGGGTTAGATCTCTATGTAAGCTACAGGATGACAACGATCCTAGATCTTCACACCACAAAATCATGGCTGGATATCTCAAAGCTTGAGGATGACGAAGAGGGCGACATGGATCTGTGATGCAGGAGCTTCAACAATGATTTGGAAGCTTCGAAGGATCAAAAGGCATGAAAGTCGTCTCAGAGCTGTTGATACTTTGTGGATCTTGACTTCACTACTAAAATCAAGATTACGAGCCGGCTTGAACGGCATGAAAATCATCTCAAAGCCGCCGATACTTATTCAATCTCCACTTCGCTACCGAGATCAAGATCGCGGGGCCATCAGCGCATTACCCAAGGCTTTTGTAGTCTCTTTTGAGAGTCTTTGTCGGGAGGAGAGAGGGCGACGGAGGTAGGGAGAAAGAAAGGAAAGAGAGCAATGTAAGATGAGAGAGGAAAGAGAGAGAATATTAAGACTCAGAGAAAGAAAAGAGAAAGAGCAGGGAAACCTAGGAGAAAGAGACAAGAGAGAGGTTGTTTGGCTTAGAGGGAGCCAAATATAGAGTGAAAATTAGGGTTTACATTTTTGGAAGTGAATAATAATAGGCAAGATAGTAAATGTATAATTACAATTTTAAAAAATAAAATAAAAAATAGATAGTTTTGAAAAGTCCAAAAGAGAAAGGCAGTTTTAATAAGTGGAGTCATCTGACAGGCATACTATGTAGTCTTCTCAATAGAAAATTTGGTATGGTGAAAGATTACTTTTTCTTTATAGTGCAAAAAAGAGGTTATTTCTCATAGGTGGGTTCCAAAAAAAATTACATTTTTCTTGTTGGTAGGAATAATCCAAAAGAGTTCAATTGTACCTACTGGTGCCACTCACATAAAAAGATAGCATGCATGGTTGTATTTTAGTCTATCAAAAAACAAAACGCAAAAAAAGCAAAAAACGTTGAGGTTTCTTAAATTGCTTAAAATACTTTTTTTTTTAGTTTTGAATTGGAATTTTTCTTAAATCTAGAACTAGTTGTTTTTTGTTTTGTTTTTTTGAAAACTTTACTATTAAAACTAAAAGACACATAACATGAGAGGAGATAAGGTATGGCAGCAGAGGAGCTCGTGGGCTTCACGTCACCCCTAGTGTGGGGAGATCGTGCGGTGGTGGAGAAGAATATCTTGCAGTCGTGATGGAACATTATTATTTTACCGTCATGGGAAGTTTTTTTCATTTGATTTGCTTTTATCTTTTTTTAATTATGGTTTGACTCAACTATCAATCAAAACCCACCAGACCACATTATATTATATGTCTCATACATGAGAAAAGATCACGTTTCATTCAGTGCTTGTATTATTTTTATGATTTAAAATATTATAACATATAAAAATTTTATATTTTAATAATTTTTTTTGGATAATATAAAAAATTTTTATATTATTTAATATTATTTTTATGATTCAAAACACCCAACAATAGAAAAGCACGAATAACACCAAATTTGAAGACGGATATGAGTTCGTTGAAGCCACGCATTTTTTAGGAGAGACGGCGCTCTCTGAGCCCTCTGGCTCCGTCGTTGTCGGCAAGGAATTTTTTTTAAAGAAAAAGGAAAAAGAAGAAAGGGGCGGCAGATTATTCTTTTTAGCCACGCGCCTATGAAGGAGTGGTATTAGCAGATGCGGAACTGGCAGGCAAGTGGATGCTGTCGGTTTCGGTAGACGTTATCGTTACGTTTACGGCATTACCTTTGGAGGTCGACGTTGTTGGGATGTCAACCAAAGATGCCGTCACCGTTTGTTCTCCTAAAAATCTGTGACAAGTATTTTGTCGTTATCATTAATAATGACCTTTACTTTTTTCAAAAAAAATAAATAAAAAGATAATGACTTACCTTAAGCCGTCCCCAATTTTTTTTTTTAAAAAATAGAAGCAGCAGCCTGCGCCTCGCCGAAAGGAGAAATCATAAGCATTATTTAATTGGCATTTTGTTGTTTAAATTGTATGTCTTTCGGTTTGTTTTTTTTTTTTTGCTCTGTTTTTTTAATCAAAGGTTGTTGCACTTGTAATGGAATTTTTTTGTTGTACTTGATAGCAATGGTAATTGAACTAATAAAGAAATTGTTATCATAATTACTCTAAAATGGAAATAAAAATGTTTAATTTTGTCCCAGAGGACATATTAAAAAGGAAAAAGTTTTGGTAAAAAATAGCAAAATTCTTTGCTGGTAGAAAATGATAATATAGGCCTTTTGATCAAAAATTAATGGCTCACATATGTTGCTTATAGAAATTAAAATAAAACCTATCATAACTGATCAAAAATTACAACTGTGTTTCCACAAAATAATTGAAATATAAGGTTGTGCTCTCACGAAATAATTGAAATATATTGTTATGTCTCTACAAAATAATTGAAATTTGTTATTTTACCTCTAATTAAGAAGAAAAACTACAATTATACTCCTCAATTATTGAAATATATAGTTATATATCTTCGTTTAATAAATTACTACTTTTAATTTCTACATAGTGCCCCATTGAGAAAAAATTATAGCTTCGCCACTGTTATTAATAGGCCGTTTGCAAGAACGGTTGGAACTAATAGTTTTAGTTTGTAAAATGTATCATGTAAGAGCCTTACACTGTATTTTTTTTACATGTAAGAGCTTTATACTGTTTACAATTGTAACTGATAGTTAGAACAACTCTTCCAAACGGCCTATAAGTTTTACCTAAAATGATCCTTCTAATATGACAGTACTAGAAATATCCAAAAAATTAGTCTATATAAATTTTTAATTGTTACTCTTGAAAATAACTCTTGGAAAATCACTTATAGTTCGTTTGATGCGCGAGTTTAGAATAGTGTAGTTTAGAACTTTATAGTTTGAACTATGGGTTCTAAACTGTATAGTTTAAACGGTGGTTTTGAATTAACGTTTGAAATATAAAGGTTTAAAATGAGAATAAAACATCACATCAAATTTAAAACGAGAATTGATATTTAAAAAACTATGATTAATGCAAGAAAAACAAAAAATGTGAATGGTTTTACTGTAGAAAATAGTTCAAACAATGTAAACTTGAGGGGGTAAAGTTTAGATTTTGGGGTTTTTAACAGTTCTAAAATCGTCTTCATTGTTTGAATTTGCCTTAATTATTATTTTATCAAACGTCAATTTGAACTGCCTTAAATGGTTTTAAACCTATGTACCACACAACATTTTAAATCTTTATGCGAACATTGTACTTTAAGGATTCAAAGCATGACCGTTGTCATATTTCTACTTTAAAGCTTCATCGCCTAGGAGAGAGGCCTATCTTTAGGCGCTCAAGTAAATGTTCGCTGCCATCGTTAGTTAATAGAATTAACGATCAAAGTTAGTTATTAGAAATAGACTCACACATGATATGATATCGTTCGTTTTAGGCCTACGTTCAAAGTAGATTTACTTTTAAACTTCACCCCAATAGGCCTTATACCATTAGAAGATGTTGTCCTCGTTTATAAGCCCTCACTTATATTTATTTATGTGGGGTTTATAAAACTTACTTTATCACCTCTTTTGTTTCAAGACATTGATGTTTATCACAATCTAAGCTTAAAGTGGACAATGTCATACCAAACAGTGGGAAGGGTCGTAACAAAATTAGAGTATCTTACACTTATTAGCTTGTTAACGGATAACCTTATAAGCGAATAACCTTATAATTAGCTGAGAAATTAGTTTTGCCTTGGTATTAAAAATGTCCAAACTTCTTGTTTCATTAATAAATCATAATTATTCAACTTTGTTTTGGTGTTTATTGTAAACAACATGTATGATTAGTGATGATCCCATGGATAAATTTCTATATTTTTAAAATTGTTTAATTGATAAGTATGATATATTTGAATTTATTGGAATGAGATTTTGACAATCTTATTGGGTAATTACTTGTTTGATTCGGATTCATGTGGAGTTTTTGTTAATCAAAATTAGAAACTTTCTTGATTTATTTAAATTCATCTGATTATCTTTTTTTTAATGGATATTTTCATCCTTATACCATATCTTTTAAGGATATCTAAAACATTTCTTGTGCTTTGGATTATACCACATTTATACTTTTAAATTTCAAATTTTTCTTGGTCAATGATTGATTTTGACAACAAAAAAAAAATCCAAATGATTTTAGAGCATGTTTGGTGTGTAGGACAAGAGAGAATTAGATTGTATTAAATTTTAATACTTTGTAGGGTGAAAAACTTTAAACAACTCGATTGGATACTCTTATCTAATCCATGCTTAAATCTCTTTACAAGGAGTTTAGACAATCCTTTGCTCAGGCATGTGATTAAACACAATATTTGTACATCTGTGAAAAATTCATGGACCTATTTGTAAATGTTTATAAAATTTAGGATCAAATTGCAAATTTAAAAAAACTAGGGGTCAAAATATAATTTTTATGTGATGGAAATTTTTTCCAATAATTTTTTAAAAAATTACAATTTGACTAATTTTTTTAAAAAAATTTGCAAACAAACTTTTATATTAATAACACAACACCAAACATAGAATTAGATTAACTAAAATTTTATTCTATTCTTTCTCATACAATCTAATCCAATTCAATTCTCTATTATTCAATGTTATCTTATCATATATACCAAATAGGCCCTTAACAAACTAAAAATAAAAGGAATAAGAAGAAAAATAAATAAATGTGTAGCTTATTTAAGTCTTTTTACAGCAAAGTCAATCTTTGACTTAAAGGGTAACATTTTTTTTTTCTTTTGAATTTAGGGATAAGAAAATTTGAGCTCATCATCTTTTGGTAAAGTTGAGTATGGTTTTATTACTATACTTTAAAATGAAAATATATACATTTGATATAATTAAAAATATAAGACAAAGATATTGTCAGGAAAGCTAATTAGGGCGTTTGAGAGTATAGCTGAAAAAAATATTGTAATATGGAAGAAAACATATTGTAAAAAAATTGGTTGAAACTGTAATTTTACGGTTCTAAGGTGTTCGGAACACCCTTAATATTTTGGATGCCACCCCACCAGTTGAAAGACTTTTAAAAAGTTCATGGAAACTTTAGTTAGAGCTCATATATGATGAGATATAAAAAGGTTAGGAAATCAATTTTTATGCAATGAACATGATGCATTCGAGCAAAAAAAAAAAAAAAAAAGGTTATACTTGCAAAGAAAAACGTCAGCAAGAAGAAGAATTGTAAGAGAATGGAGAGATGATGAAATATTATGAGAAGAAAGTGTGTCAGATAGAGAGAAAAGAAACATAGTAAGCAACATTAGTATAGGAAATTTTCTCTCTATATTGATTTATTTGCTCTATCACTATTTAACTTTGCTTCTTTGATAATATTATATTTATCTGTTTGAACTTGAGAGGAAAAAAAAGAGTTTTTGGCCCATTTACTCTTAAACTTTACATTTTTTGCAATGTGATCCTTAAGCTTTTTTATAGCAATTGAGTCCTTAAACTTAGCTAAATGTAACAATTAGTCCTAATCATAAATTTTATTGTAATTTCAAAGTTACAATTATTTAACCTTCGTGATTGAATAATTCAATTGATTAATTCTATCGCGATTTAAAATGGAAGAAATTTTAATTTGTAAATAACTTAAGAATTTTAATAACAAGAAGTTTTAAGTATAGTACCATGTTGCAGTGTATTAAGAAACACTCTAACGCTCAATGAGTTTTTAATTACCAAATAATTTAAATTGGAGTTACGTGAGGAGCAATTTTGGTAAAAAATGCTACACGAACTCAAAAATTTACAATCTCACATAACTAGGGCGTTACCAAGTTTAGATGCTGAAAAAATTAAGTCTAGATTTTTATTAAATTTAGAAATAATTTTAAAGATTAAAAACAGCAAAAAATCAATACGCGATTAATAACGGATATCGGTATTAGTTTACACTGTGATTAGTGTCTAACTGTATTTGCAAAATAAGAAAGGACCCATTGAAAATTAAATTTTCCTGTTAGTTAAGTTAGTTGTCCCCTGGCAATATAAATTCATCTGTTGGTTGGAATCTTTAAGGATAAGCTTCAAGGACAACAGTTGACTTTGAATTAGACTTGATTTGATATTGTCTTATGTGTATTAATGAGACAAAAATCTCGTCATCTTTTATTAGCAAATGGTGCCACATTAAGGGGTTTTTAATCTAAAATTTTCCTCCAAGTAAGCTTGGTTTATAGCTTAATTAAAGTTAGGTTAAGTAAGGAAAATTATTTAGTTTTGGTCTATAAATAAGTACACA
The DNA here is from genome assembly GCA_946598075.1 of Artocarpus hirsutus. Lineage (NCBI taxonomy): Eukaryota > Viridiplantae > Streptophyta > Magnoliopsida > Rosales > Moraceae > Artocarpus > Artocarpus hirsutus. The sequence continues at coordinate 38,277 of CAMOHE010031046.1, forward strand.
TGCACAAGACCACATTGTTACTTCAATTGCTTTCTTTTTCACCCCCAAAAACATGATCCAAGCACCAAGAATTCTTCAAGAAAAATTTCATTTCCATTTCTCCTCCAAAACTAGGTACGATTGAGCTCTTCAAGAGAAATTTTCCTCGAAATTTCTCCCTCCAAAACGGAGCATAAGACAACCGGTTCCAACATAAGGCTTCCTATGAAAATTTTCTTCCTATTTCTTTCTTCAAGCTCCAGTTTTTAGCTAAGCAAAGCTCCAAAAATTTCTCCTTAACTTCTACCACAAAGACCCTAGCCAAAAAGGATTAGAATAAGAAGAAGAAAGGGTTTGATTTTAGAGGAGTAATCGTTATAATATACTCCACACCCTTTTCTTCATTTTCTTAGTAAAACAAGATTAGACTTTTTTGTAGTAAAGTGTCTAAAACAAGGAAGGAAAAGGGAAAGATTCTCCTAGAAATGGTCATCAAGAAAGTTTTTCCAAGGGTAAAAGTTCTAAACTTTACTCCCATAATATTTTTGTTAATTCAAGTTTATATTTTTATAAGTTAGTTTATGTTTTAATAATAAAATGGCTTGTAATAATTTTTCTTTATGTTGGTTGGTGTGGTTTTACATGTATTTTGTTATAATAAGTTAGGTTATATGTGTTTAGTTTAGGTATTTTGCATGTTCGATATTGTAGAAATTTTTTTTTACAAATTTTGATCTGGAAAACCAAAGTCTTAAAGTCGGATTTTAAAACCTTTTCAGACTCGAAACTTTTAGATTTCAATGTTTTGAACAAAACTCTATAATTGTGAAAAACTGTAGTTTTAACACTAAGATGGGTGTCCAGATAGTTTTTCAAAAGTTCTCATGGCTGCCAAAAAATTGATTTGGTTGCTATCCAAAACTGTTTCCAAAAGGCAGCCATTGTTTTTTACTGCTTTGGGTTCGAATTATAATTTTTACTGAACATTGAAGTTTTAGTTTTTGATGAGTTGGACAACTTTCGTGAAGCAATTTTTTCTAAAATCTGCCTCTAAAGTTTTCTAAAACTGTCCAAAATCTATATTTGTGGGTAGTAACAATTTTTCAAAGTTTCAGACTATTTCGAGGCTGAATTGTAATTTTTGCTAGACAAGAAATGTTTAGATTTCATTGAAACAAAGAACTTTCGTAAAGAAATTTTTACTAAAACTTGTCTATAAAAAGGACTTTGAATTAAAATAATAAAAATTGTCAAAACTTTCTAATAATAAAGTTTGCAAAGAAATAACCGATAAATAAATATGCTAAAGATAGTGAACGAGATTTTAAATGAGCATGGAAGTTTATGAACCCTGTACTTAAAACAATTAACTCCATGAAGAAAAAAATTCAAAAGAAAAATTGTCCTTAACATATAATTTTGAGATAAAGTTTCAAAACTAACCGAAAGGTACCTCTCGATACTAGTTTTGTAAATAAATGTTCATGTAGCTACAAAATCCTAGTTTTCTATAGATAAAGAACTTATAGCACTCACGACAAATTATGTAAGTCTTAGATTTAGCATTTTAATAATTTTAAACACTCTTTAAAGTGCATTTCTAATATAAAATTTTGAGTTATATGGATATAGTTATAGTACAACTTTGAGTTACAAAACTTTAATAGTTTTTAAGTGAATAAAACGGTTATCATAAAAACCTGATACCCTAGATTTTTAGTATTACAACACTAAACATGGATCCAATACCTGCCTTAATCCAAAAAGCAACTTGGGTCAAAGTTTTAACGATACAAGGTGTATAACGTCTTAGGATTGTTTTTGGGATTAATGGGCTTTAAATCAATTACGAGCCCACTAAATAAATTAAGAAAAATAGTTAATTAAAATTTAGTTCAAGAACTATGAATTTATGTAATTTTTAATTTAGTTAATTGAGATCATATAGACTTAGTAACGATAAGATAATCAATTAATTATTTTAAATTAATTAATTATCAATCCTAATATGAATTAAAGGTAATTAAGGAAAACTAAATCACATAAAGATTTAGTTAAATAATTAATTTTTGTAATTGAAATAACGGTTTTTATGATATTTTGATAAAAGGAAATACGATTTGATACAATGATCAAAATTTTTATGATTATGCTAAAACTTAAATATCATAAAATAAAGTTACTTTTACACATTCTTGATAGGTGTTTTACACATATTGTTTCTGATAGTGAATAATGAATTCAAGGCCAATAGAGAAACCTACTATAAAAAAAAAGTAAGTAGGAATCTCATTTACAGTACAAATATTTTTAAAACGAATGTTTCCAAAAATAGTAAGCATATTTAATTTTATTTTAAAGTATGCTATGCCATGTTATATTATATACTCATCAAATAGTTTAGTGAAACTTTTAAGCATGTATAATTTTAAGATTTAAATATAAAATTAAAATAATTTAGATCACAGTGTGGTTGGGACCATGCAAACCCTAACTTCTTAATAATCGTGCGCAAATGGTGTGACTACTCACGACTACTTATGCATGATAAAATTGATAAGACATGATCATAACTGAGAATAATCGACACATGTATATTATTGTTACTGTTACTTTAAAATGTTTTGCGAGCTATAGTTCTTACTTGATGAGTAAAAGATTATCTAAGAATGTTTATACTGTAGGTAAGCATCCTATCAATAATGCCTGATGGAGGTGGCGAAGCGGCGAACGATTAGAGTGGAGTTGTGAGAAATGAATATCTTGCGTTTTATTTTCCGCAACCAGTTTTGTTATTTATAACTTTTTTGATCTTATATGAAATTATATGACTCTAGTAGTGTGTATATATGTTTTGAATGATTGTTAAACCACTAAGATATGTTACTACTTTTGTTGTAATAAAAAGTAAAAATGGTTTTAATTAAAAGTTAATTACTAAAGTTGTTTTAAAAAAAATGTTCCATAACATCGTGTAAGCTATAAAAGTGTGTTTAAATAGCTAAATAAAAGCCACGTAAATATGATCGTTACAGAACATATGTTTGTTAAAGGTAATATACACTTTAACCATGTTAAAAAAAGAATTGCAATTATAGAAATGAAAAAAAGTTATAAAACTAACAAGCTCATTTTAAAAGTAGCGTACAGTCTAATAATATCATTTTGTCCTAACAAAAAGGACCAAGGCGGGGTTATGTACGGATGATGGTGTGCCATTTTTGTAACTCTTACGGTCTTCTATTATTTTTTTTCCTTCTATTCGTAACACTTCTTTTAACTAAAAAGATTAAAATATTTTTAAATAATATATATTTATATAACATTAATCTTAAATATTTATAATCAATTATGCTTTTATACTCTTCAAAATAAACATATTTTAAATATTGTCATCAAAGCGAAAAATTGAAAAGCAATGCTCCGAGGTAAAATTTCTCAAATTGAGCCTATGGGCCTCTAGTTGGTTCGCCCAAGGTGGACTGTCTTGGGCAAATTAGCCCATTCAAACTCCAGTCTTCCCTTTTCCGAATTCTCTCCCTTCTTCTCCCTTCACTGTGCTCGCCAATGCCGGTACTCTCTCTCTCTCTCTCTGAATTCGGAAATTCAGATCTCTGAATTCGGAAATTCAGATCTTCATGGCTCCTGCTGTTCCTCGATCCGGTGATGCGATCTTCGCTAGCGTTGAGCGTGTGGTAAGCAGATTCCGTTCCTTCATCTCTGTTTGGCACTCGAGAAAATTGTTGGAAAATACACCTTAATTCTTCCAAGTTTAACCTTTTCTTTTGTGTATTTTCATTTCTGAATTTCTCTTGCGAACTCTCTCCGAGGTCGCTGATTGTGGTTTGATCTCTGCAACCGATTTGAAACACAAGACTTGTATTGTTGTCGTTTCCGTTGTTGTTCTTTTTCCTGATTCCTGATTTTCTTCGCTTGAGAAATTACGGCGTAATCGGTTTCTGAAAACTGAATTGAATGTAGAATGCCGAGCTTTTCACGTTGACGTACGGCGCGATCGTCCGCCAGTTGCTTACGGATCTGGAGGAGGTTGAGGAGGTGAACAAACAGCTTGATCAAATGTAAGAATTCCTTTCTATCAATTCAAATTCTTTTCTTTTTGCAGAAAGATTTTTAGAAAGTTAATTTTTGTCTTTTTTGTATTATAATGTTGTTGATTACACGAATGTGAGCGTTTCGCAGCCTTTTTTTAGATGTTTTTGTGGCTGAAGATAAATGTAATTTTACTCTTTTAAGATAAATGTAATTTTGCTCTTTTATTGTGTAATTTGATTATTTTCTTTTTGTCCTGTCCATGATATATTGGTTGTGCATTTCTTCTTTTCTAAACATGGATTGCCTGGGTCAGGGTTTGTGCTTCTTTTAGGTCAATTCTTGAATATTCCAGCAATAGAAACTAGAAGGTTTTCAATAATTTGTGTGCCAATATCTTTTATAATCAAACGTTTAGAGTTTTTATAGAAAATGGGATTTCTCTGACAATTTCTTTTCTAACATTGCTTTGTATCAAATTTGCTACATCTTTCCATGTATTTTTGGGCATTAAGGCTCGGTTCTTATTTTATTTTATTTTTTTTCATGCTTTGAATCAATCTATATGACTTTGCACTTACTGATGCTATTATTGCTCAGCTAATCAAAGGTTTTATTGCATGGCAGGGGATATAATATTGGAATTCGTCTAATTGATGAATTTTTGGCGAAGTCCAATGTTTCCAGATGTGTTGACTTCAAAGAGACAGCTGAAACTATTGCAAAGGTCAATCATTCTAGCCTGGTTCAATTCACGTTTAAGATGGCGGCTAAAAGTTTTCCCTTGTTGAATTGCTTTGCTTGGGCTTGTCCTTGATATATTTTCCTATTTTTGGAAGCTTATCAAATTGCTATGCTTGTTTTTATCCGAAATACAAAATTTTTCTCAGTCTGCGTTTTTCTTTTCTTTGTCAGCTTAGGTACTTTGACCTTTCCAGTCTATATTCAACCAATGAATTGAACATTTCTGCAATGTCCTTTTTCTTTTTTCCCTCTTGCTTGATAGATCGAAGAGTTAATGTTGGCTTACAGAATGAATGCATACGTATTTTTTGGTTGTAGATTTTTGAGATGATGAGATGAATATGGTTATTTAGGGTCTTCGTCTGTGACACATTCACCAGTATACTTACCATCAAAGATGGCATTTCAGAACTCCAAGTGCAATATGTGATTGAATTATCCGAGCTTTAATTTTCTCAGGTTACACTGGTTGGCTGTCAGCTATTTTTACACTAACACCTCCAAGTAGTGTCAATATCACAGTGACACCTCCTTCACCGAAATTAGTTACAAAGAACAGCCCTTTGTCTGACTTTGTTAATTTTTTAAATGAAATGCCAAAATAATTTGGACAATTGAGATTTTAATTAGAATGGCTAAATATTGACTATTGATTTATGGAAAGACACCATTAGATTCTGCTACATGGATGAGTAAAAACCCGAACTTTAAGGAAAATAAAAAAGGTTGAGTAATAGCCCAAAATTGCTAGAAGCACTAAAGTACTGTCTGAACATTGTTACTCTCCACTGCCTCCGGCCACCTCTGTGTGCCCAAATCTAAGTCATCCATCCCCACACTAGTTGTATGGTCATTCTTTTGTTTTAGTTATCATATAGGAGGTGGTGTTTCTCAAAGAATTAACTATGTCAATGAATGGACCCATCAATGAATAGTTCTCTAAGGAACGAACCAGTCCACGGTGGAGAAGGAGTTTCAATCTTCAAAATGAAGCAAATTCGTGTGACTAAGTTTTATAGACCTCAACTTAGTCATCAACTATGTCGTGACAAGCCATAAAAAATGAGTTCCTTGAATTCATATGTATTGCGAGGTCACAACATTTATTCTGGAAGAATTAGTTTTTGTTATTTTTATGCAACAGCTACTGCGTTGGTTAGGTGTATTTAGTTTGCCAATGACCACTAGGTTACAATATGTGTTAAGGTCTGGTGGGGCTTAGGCTTAGCCTTTTAGGGGGGTGCAAGTTTGATCCCATGTCATGTGTGTGTGTGAGATTAGACTTGGATTTTATCAACCGTAATGTGTAAACTACGATACTTTTCTGCAATGACGGTTGCGGAACTGGTTGGTGGTGGTAGTTTTGGACCTACCTAGTGTATGACAATGAGATTGAGAAAAAGAGGAGGGGGGGTTGAGTTTTACGTGCTTGTTCGGACTGATGGGCACTTTGTTGTGATTCAGTTGTGTAAACAATTGGGAGCGGTCCCACATTCCCTTTATCCCATGTTGCTTGTTGTCTGCATATTGGACTCTCATTTTTTGACATATTGATGTGCCATTGATTTATTTGGTCCTGGCTAGACTTAAAAATGAAAGTACTTAAGAATCTTACAAATAAGCTAGTCATCCAGGCAGCAAGTAAAACCACCCAAAGGATCCTCTGGGAGATGTAGCTTCCATTTTTTTTCCACTTAGGCAACAAGCAAGTATAATTTTGTTTTATTTATTTTACTTATTTATTTTTTTTAAGCGAAGAAAAGATTGAAGTGTTTTGAGTAGAGCTTTAATGTGGTTTATTATTTTTTAATATCTTAGTTGTCAGTTAACGCTGTAAATGCGTTATTTATGCATATTTTAGGGACTAAAAATGTTTCTTACTTGAGGCCATATTAGGCATTTTTGGCATTTTCGGCAACTCTAATGCTTGAAAAGGAGTATAACATTAGTTTTATTTGACAGCAAGGGTATTACTGTTGTTAAGTTCAGGTCAGGGGATGTGTCACCAAAGTTAAATTCCATCAAGGGTTTGCCCCTGTAGTTTTGCCAAAAGTCAGAAAGTGTCTGTGTAATTATACAGTTTATATGTCCTTTTAAAATTTAATTTAGTAATTAGCGACCTTGAGATAATTTTGGTTGGTTTGGTGTCACCAGTCCTAACAATGCTTCTACAACAGGTTGGTTTCAAAATGTTTTTGGGAGTCACTGCATCCGTGACCAATTGGGATGCTGAGGGAACTTGCTGTAGTATTGTTTTGGAGGAAAATCCTTTGGTAGACTTCGTTGAGCTTCCTGATACTTGTCAAGGTCTGTACTACTGCAACATCTTGAGTGGAGTAATTAGAGGAGCCTTAGAGATGGTAAGTTCTATCCTGTTCTCCAACAGCTCTTGCATTTTACCCTTATTTTTATTTGTTTTATGTATTTTTTTTGATGGAGAACACTGAACTTTATTCATAAAAAATCTAATGTACAAAATTAAAGAGTATTTCTGTTATTATTATTATTATTATTATTATTTTTTTGAACTTAAGGGTGGGAGATTCAAACTCTTCACCTTTTAGGTAGAGTCAGGTATGGTTTTACCGCTAAGCTATACTAGTAACCACAGGATTTCTTCTTGAATATATGTTAAAATTAAATTATTTACACTGATGTACTAAATTATTTCCTCGGTCTAAATTTGTCAAGGTTTACGGTTTCAACCGTACCACGCAGCATAATGTTTGCGTGGTTATGCATTATAGTCTTCCACCGTGTCCAAAAAACTCTGTTATCCACCCTTAGGTGTAGCGAAAATTTTTAAGGATTAATTACTTAAACCACACCGCACTCACCCTGGTTTTCTTTTTCTTGTTTGTCATCTCTCAATGTCTTAATCTTCAATATCTTAGGTCTCAATGAAGACTGAAGTCACCTGGATCCGTGATATGCTTCGAGGCGATGATGCATTTGAGTTGCTGGTGAAACTCCTCAAGCAAATTCCGGAAGAGTACCCTTACAAAGATGATGAGTAAAATGTTACATGTATACAGTGTTTTAGTCTTTCCATAGAAATCAAATGTGGGATCTGTTTTCGGCCCTCTTTTTTTGGTCCATGTGATTTAACTTTATTATTACAAAGAAATTCTGATCTAGCATAGCATCATAACACATGGGTGCGTTTTATATTTCCCGTGTTTGAATTCAACCCCTTTGAGGTTTCTTTTTTCTTGTCTTTTTTTTTGGATATCTTTGACTTGTGAAATATATATACATATATATATATATTTAAACATCAAGGGCTTATCGTACTGGGGATTAGATGTGAACCCTTGACCGATGGTTCAAGGGCTGTTGGTAAGCCTTGAAGACATCAAGCACGAAACATAATAACACGTTCACGTGCGGGTTGAGTTTTTAGTAGGCTTCATTTGGTACGCTGGATAAGGTTGTGGGCTAGGACTCAATTGTCTCAATCCCAAGATTAATATCTCACTTTGGAAAAGATTATCATTTTAGGCCCACATATTTTATTCCACGCACATTTAGATGGTATAGGACAGCTTAATCCTTCCATTTCGCATGCGAGTAAAAATAAAAAGACATTCCCTTCCATCAATTTCAAAATTTTAGTGGTTGTTTAGAATCTCGGTTGGAACAAACAACAAACAGTGTAGAGTTCATAGCAGTTGCACTAAAAAACAAGATTATGTTATAGTGTAAAGTTTTTATATGTTGTATTTTTTAAACTAATATTTTTAGTTCTAATTACTCTTTCAAACTCCCCAAGATTAGCAGTGTACCAAACATTACTTTATAGCTATCGCAATCTTCTTTTTAACAATCTATAATGATTTTTAGGGTATAAGATTATTTATAGTAGGGCATGAACGAATACCTTACCAGCCGGAGAAGAAGAATTGGGATCTTGGATGTACATTTCTATCTTTGATTATCCATGAAATATCTGTTGCACATACATATATAAGAAAAACAATGACAATAAGTACTTAAGGGGGAAAAATATTCAAAGTTCACTTGTCTTCTGATCTTTTGTGGAAGCTCAAAAAAAGAAGACAACTATTTACCTGATTCTATTTCGAAGGAAAAAAAAAAATGAAACGGAAATTAGTACACATCCTCCTTTTTCGTTCGGAAAATATCTTCAATATTTTCAAATGTACATCCCTAATTTATGGGTCATCAGAAGATCAACTAGCGTACACGACATGTCAATAGCCAATTTCGAAATTATGTTAGCATTGTGTTTGGGAAAAGCATGGATTAAACATTTCCTTAACCTAAAGGTGTTCATTTTAGTTTTTAATTTTCAATAATGAATTTTGGAATTCAATAACAACATGCTTACATAGTAATGCAAAATATTGTTAAGCTTTTATAGACTTTTTTTAGGTCAAAACTTTAAAGCAAGCAATTTTTTTTAGTGTTTCTGTTTTTCTATTTGAGAGTATTTTGGGCAATTTTTTAGTTTAAAATTGAAGGTTGAATGAAAATGGTATAAATTTGTATGTTAAATCTATCTAAAGATATATATTCAATAAGATAAAAACCCAAAAGTATATCATTTGAATAAACCTACATAAAGTATAAGAACGTAATAACCCATTTTTTTTAACCTTTTACCGACATAGACATCGTTATTATCTATCAATATTTCTATAAATTTGGACTCGTGAGATATTTCTATTGTGATTAAAACTTTCATCCTTATCAGTAGGAAGCAATTCTAAACTATCAAATTAGAATCAAATCATATTAAGAAAAAGTGCGACAATTATATATAAGAAAAAGTGGGGATAAAAACATATGCCCAACTAGAAGGCTACCACAAAATTCTCCTCCAATGTCTAATCCTAAACAATAATCATTTCCATTCTTTTACCCCCCGAACGATGGCTGCAAAGACTGGTGGTTGGAGTTTTAAGATAAGGAAAAGGATATTTATGTTTTGTATTATAGCCCTGCTAGTGGACAAAAACAGAAAAGTTGGGCAATCCCTGCAACAAACATGTTGTACCTGGAAAGATAAGATGACAAAGGCTTGGAATTTGGTGTTCTTAGTCTTTAACTGGTTGAACCTCAATGAAGCAAACCAACATTATATTGATTTCTACCTTTTATTTACTCATGTGTTGGGAACTGCTGAGATGCTGTCTGGCTTAGCAGTGTCCAAACCTTACATGTTGTGTGTGTGTCTATATAAAATAAGCATTTTCACTTCAGCCACAAGAAAAAAAAAAGATCTATATAAATACTGTTTTACACTTATTTATGATGATGATGATGATGATGATGATGATGATATATTCATACCAATAATTTTTTGGTGGGACTTCATGTTGGTAATATATCTTTCTTTGATGAAAATCATATTAAAATGAAAAGTACAAGGCAAAGACTACAAATTAACCGTAAAACAGAGAACCGTTGATAGAGTATTTTTTCACGACTTTTTTTAATTTTTAATTTTTTTCTTTATCTTCGATGAGAACAAAAATACTTCCTCCCTTGCTATTTTCACTTAAAAATTTTCCATCCCCTTCTTATGCTTCAAACCTCTCGTTAGTTATAGTGTAAATTGGCCACCAAATATTCTTTGCTTGCTTATACATGGGGTATTTTATTTTTTTCCTTTTCTTTTATGAATTTATAGGATGGATACTGAAAAAACATAAATTACCAATAAACATTTGTTATTTTGTTGTTAAATCTCTCAAAAAAAAAAAAAATAATTTTGATTAGATATAACGGTCAAAAATAAATCCAATCATTTTCTTGCAAAAAAAATTCTATTCCACCATGAATTTTTTTTTGTCCTTTTAATAACTAATAAAAATGAAAATAAAGGTTCTGACAGTTCTAGCATTTACCCACTTAAGTTAATGATCAGTAAATTTTTTTTACGAGTAAAATCAACTGTTGGTGAGTTGTGACATTTTTCCACAGCAAAGCGACTTTTTTGATGAAGGTGATTGTGACACAACAATCACGTTTCCATTATTATCACACACTAGTGTTCGGTCCTTCAACATCTACGCTTTGATTGATTGGCTAGTACCGACAAGGTTATTCAAGTGATTGAAATCCTCTTTTTAATGTTTAAATTAAATGCATCGCTTAATGACATTGTTGCCAAAAAAAAGTCGTGTTGAAAACTTGCCATGAAGTCGGCAAAAAATCTCTTTGCACTTTGGCTGGAGGGATGGGTGGATGACTGGGGAGGGTAGGAGAGGGATAGGAAGGCTAAATCAACTGTTTGGTTGGAAGGAGACAGGAAGAAAAGAAGATGTGAGGGGACCAGTTTTCTCCTTGGCCACACCATTTTACGCCTTGCTTTTGTTGGATGATTCAGGAACTAAGAAAAAAGACAAGTACACCGATTAGTGTTAGTTTAGTTGGTAAGGGTGAGGTGGAATTAAAATGAAGGTCTCGCGTTTCAAAATAAATGACATGTTTATAATTAAGGTAAATAATATTTTCACATTGTAAATATGATGGTAAATAAATTATACACATCTTAAATCTACATTACTTACCTCAAATATCTTAAAACATGCCATTTACTTCTTTAAGTTTTATAAAATAATATTTGCTACAACTTTTCTAAACAAATGGAAGGATTTTTAGGCAAAAAAGATTATTTTACTATTTGATAGTAATTTGTAAGTAAAATTTAATCCATTATTTTGATTATCTTCTTAAGACCAAACAAAGTAATGGAGACTTGTCTATTATTCACATGACTAATTAAGGAAGAAAATTTCTTACTAAGGTATGTAAAAGGAGATTTTTTTTAAAGCGAAGAAAAATAACTCTTACTGGCAATCATAATTTTATAAATCATTAAGGTGTATTTTTTTTTTTATTTTATCAATTTTTGTTAAGAAATTCTACTTCTCATAATGTAAGAAAGATTTGATGTGAATTTATAACAAATAAAAATTCCCAACTTATCTTTTTTTTTTTTTTTTTGAAAAAATCCTACCCTAGAATCCCCATTGCAAAATTATCACCAAATACCTTATCCGCGAAATTAACAGTAATGCCATACTAGACTCTACCACAAAATGCAGAGTTCGAATCCTTTATCTCAAATTAAAAATTAAAAATTAAAAAAATCTCTTATTGGCAACACATAAAACTGGACCAGTAAAAATTAAAAAAATCTATTAAAATTGTACTTTTAATCACAACAGTTTTTAGCAAAACTTTTAATCACAACATTTTATTGTGACTAATGTACATGTAGTCACAACTTTTAGTTGAATTTTTGTTGTGATTAAAACTTTTAGCCATATGATTTTCAATCATAGAAACTGTAAGTAATGTTGTATCGGTATTGTTTTGTCGATTATAGAACTTGACTTTGAATTGATTTTGGTGCATGTTTTGGAAAGTTTCAGTAATTGACTTTGGTATAGGTTTTGGAAAGTTTCAATAATTGACTGAATCATGCATATTATTGAGTTTCTTATTCTTTGGTTTCTTGTTTGCTATCTTTACTTGTTTTGCATGAAATGAATTGGGAAATAATTTATTAGAATTGTTTTATAGTAAAAAACATGAAAACTAATTGATTTGGTTATTGTGTTTTTAGGAAAGTGAAAATTGCACAAGTTACTTTATTTGATATAGACAATTTTGTTCCTGCTAATAACTCATGCAAGTTCTCAAAGATATAAGTTAGATATGTGCTACTTTAAATTAGAAGTTTTCAAGTTTTCATCGTGGGTTGACTTTATACCAGATTTACAGATTTGTTGTCATATTTGTTATAACAGAATCGACAAAAGAATCTAATTAGTGGACTTTTTGAAGATCTCGAATTTTAAGCAATATTGGCTACTTATATGAAGTCTCATAGTGCTCTATGTACGTATCCAAAGTCTTAGAATTGTAGAGAGATCATGTAACGCCCGCCTAATTCTATGTAACGGATAATGTTATGTTAATGACGACGTTAAATGTTATATTAATGACGATGATAAGTGTTATACTCATGATATGTTATGATATATGATATAATGGTTCTAACCATTTTATTCTAAGTATTATGACAGATGACGCTCGCGTGGAATTGATGTGCTCAAATGTTCATTTCATTTATGTTATATGCTTAATTATATTTTTATGGATAATTAAATGTTATGAATGATTTTTGTATTTAAGGACAGATCGGCAGGCCGATGACAGCTGACAGGCAGTCAGCAGAAATTTTATAAAATTGTGATAAGGTGGAATTTATGATAAGGATGATTTATTCTGAATAAATAACATAATTATGGGATGATTTGCTTTATTTTGGTAATGAAACATTTGACTTTTCATTTATTTGAATTAATGGATAAAGTTTTCCCGTTTTACAAAGGCGATAAATGGCAACTCGATCCGTTCTTGGAAGTTCTGACTTTTTTTCCCCTTAATCTCCTCTTTCTACACGAATTTTGGCCCCAAATTAATCAAAAAAATTCTGATATTGAAGGGGGAGAATGAAATGTCCTTTATCCCATTCTCATTTTTTCACAAAAAAATAACTCTCTCTCTCTCCCTCGATATTTTTCTCTCTCTCTCCCTCTACTTATCACGTTTTTCTTTCTTCCTCTTCCTCTCAAAATTTTCCCTGTTATTATTTGTTAAAATATTGAAAATTTCTTTGGAG
>CAMOHE010031049.1:0-16107 GCA_946598075.1 Artocarpus hirsutus
TGGAGACTTAGCTATACGAGCTTCGTAATTCTATAGAGTTCGAGAGTGCAACTCCAAGCTTTTAGTGGAGTAGCGTTGGAGTTGATAATTATGAAATGTATATCTGGGATATTGCGTTTCATAATTATCGGGAGCTTGAACTATATACGTCCATATGGTCCCCTTTGCTAGCTCACAAAATCCTGTAACGATATGGCGTGCTTTTTACAATAATTGGTGACTTATGTCGATTTATTAGATTGGTTGAAAATTTGAAAGAATCAAATAATTCATGTCTGTTTGTCGGTTGAATTAATTTTGTAAACAAAATTAATTCAAGATAAACTTGTTAAATTATTAGGGTCAGATAATTCTTGTCTGTTTATCAGTTGATTTAATTTTGGATAAATTAAATCAAGATAAACTTGTAGAATTATTAGGAATCTATTTATTTTCTTAGAGATTATCTAGATAAAGTTGTTTTAATTAGATAACTTCTCTATTGGGTTATTTGAATTAAAACTGAGGCTTTATCCTATAGAATCTCGGGTGGAAAATAAAAGATTCGCATGATTTTTATTTAGGCAGTTCGGTATGCCGAACTTAAAGTTCGGCCTGCCGATCAGGCAAGTTTGGCCTGCCTATGAAAAAGTTCGGCCTGCCTATGCACGAATTAAAAATCGCGTGTTTTCACGCGTTTTTACGCGTATCTTATCCGATATAGACCCGAATTTGGTTTTGTTTTGAATTTTTGAGACCTTATCTGATAAGGAATCACCTTAGACCCAACCTCAATAAATAGGGAGTGAGTCTAATGAGTTATTTAGATCAATAGAGAGATTAAGAGTGATACTCTACTGGTGAGAATCTGAAACTTCCTAAGAGCTCTTGTTCACAAATCACGAACACTAGCTTTGGGTTCTCTCAATTGGTTGGAAGGAGAGTCACCTTGAGGAAGAGCTGTACGTGTGAGCCTACACTCACTCCGATCGTGGATAGAGAATAGCAAAGAAGACCAGTTGGTTTAAGCTCTTCTAGAACGTTACTTCTCTACACAGATTACGGGAGCTTTCTGGCAAATACAAGGTCAGTAAGATCAGGTTAATTTATACATATAGCATGTCAAACTTGTGTTTTTAAAAATACTCTGATTTAAAATTTTTAAAATTCCGCTGCGTATTATTTTTCCAACATATAAGAGGATATCACTGCTCCTAAAGAGAAGCTATGGATTCCATATCTATGAATAACAGGTCTGCGCTATAAAGAGTCATGCCTCTAGCGTACCGGCATGCGTACCACTATTAAAATGTAGATATCACCTTTTGGTACATCAAAAGACATAAGTCAAAACAACGGCCCACTATTCATTTCAAGATTAACATACAATATATAAGATTATCTAAAGTGAATCGATCTATGAAGACAAAATTATTAATCCAAATCAATTCACTTTATATCCCATCCAACACATCATCACCTATAACAATATGCCAATATTTCTATTCGTGGAATCCACCTTCGATGGTCAAGACAAACTATCTCTAATTAGAGATATAGATGACATAATAATCTTTGCATAAATAAAGCGCCCAACTTTATTTCCTCAATTATGAATCTTATGATTTATACCGTTACCTTAAGAATCGTGTCTTCCACATAATATGTCCATCATATGCCTAACAATATTTCTATTCGTGGAATTCACCTTCGATGGTCAAGACAAACTATCTCTAATTAGGGATATAGACGACATAATAATCTTTGCATAAATAAAGCGCTCAACTTTATTTCCTCAATTATGAATCTTATGATTTATACCGTTACCTTAAGAATCGTGTCTTCCACATAATCTGTCCATCATATGCCTAAATCTTAAAGGTTTAGACTGACAGTCTCAGACTTTTGTTTGCTTAACATGTATTCAACAAATAAGAATGTAAACATGACAAGATTTGGTATATAAATAATAAATAAATTCTTTATTGATAAAATGTTTCTAAAACTATATTACATTTTTACTCCATAGGGCATACACGTCTAACACATTGAACATATACCCTTCGGGTTGAAGCCCGATCCTCCCATTATGCCGAAGTCCCTTAGGTAGTTGTTCGGTTCGTTTGGTTTTTCTACACCAATTGGAGTGGTTTCTACCAGAACCCTCAAAGTGATTGAATCACTCATCAACTCCTCAAGTACCACTTTGCTTCGAAGCTTAAAGTCATCCGTGTAACTTTCCTCAAGAAAAGTTGCATTAGTTGAAACTACGACTTTATTTTCCTTTGAGTTATAGAAATAATCCCTTTTAGTTCCTTTTGGATATCTTACAAATACTCAAACTTCTGAATGTGCTTCCAACTTATTCGCATCCCTAAACAGGACATGAGTCAGACATCTTTATATGCAAATATGGTTTAAGGATGTCTTCCTGCCTTTCCACAACTCATGAGGAGTTTTAGGAACCAATTTTGAAGGCACATTGTTTAAAAGATAACATACAGTTTGTAGTACATATCCCCAAAAGAACAAAAGTAATGATGAATAACTCATCATGGACCTAACCATATCTAACAAAGTCCTATTCGTTCTCTCCGTGTAGTCAAATGGGATATATAGCATAATATTAAGCTGTTAGTTAATACAATGGGACTGAATATGTTATTAAGATCATGTTCATAAATCTAGTATATCCCAAATATTGATTAGTAACAATTAAAGAATCATATACAATAAACTCATTAAAAATAGTTATGACATGTTATGTATTAACCATTACAAACAGGCCTAACATTTGAATATATTAACATGGAAGATAATACCAAGAAAGATTTCAAAAACTTATGTATCTATAATAATTATTAAATATAGATATGTACTATACAAACACATGCATATGAGAAGTAGATATGACTAAGATACCAACATGAATAGAAGGTATGATTAATAATATCTATATATATATAGGCTACCTTTAAAAACAAAAATATGTCTGAACTAGCAAAAATATTACAGTAAAACTCGTGCTGATAATGTGTTGTAAATTGGAGGATATATAAGATTATTATATAAGCAAAGATAAATAAATAGTAGACAAAATAAGCCAATATAAAGAGAAATTTATTTTATTGATTTATTCCACTCTTTCTTTTCTATCTCTCTATCTTACACACTCTATTGATATTTTCTTCCAATTCTTACAACTCTTCTCTCTTCGGGGGTGTCAAACAACAGAACGAACGAACCAATTTATAAGCATGAATGAAGGACAGATCCGAATAATGCCTAAGTTGGCGATGAGTATTCAAGCAGTATCTTTCATATATTCAGATCAAAGTTGGATAACTACTTTCATATTTTAATGAAAGTTAGGCATTTACTTTCTCAACAAAAATGACACAATACCCACTTTTGTAGAAAGTAATCGTGTTTCTTGCCTCCTTTTCTATGCTAGAAATTAACCACTAACAAGTGTTGTTTCAATGAGGATTTCAAGAGTTGTACTGTTGCACCTACTTCATCAGTGTCATCCAACATAAATCATTAGATTAAAGTCTTTATTGTAGAATTTTTCATATATTTATGCAAACCAACCAAAAAATGAGTAAGGCCAGCCTAGCCAAAACCCTGAATTGGACTTCTAAAATTAAATTGAGCAAACTGTTTTGACCCACCTCACATTTCTAGGGTATTTAGATTACCCTAAATCCTTTCCCCATACCCTGTACGCTGCAACCTCGTTGCATGCCACTCCCCTTTTCCCCTTGCCTAAAAATTTGCTGAGGCTTGATATTTTTGTTTAAGAATTAGGCTGGTGACCCATTCTCACCATAACAAAGGCCCCATTGCTTTTTATTCTCAAAATTTTTGTAAATATTTTCGCACATTTTTCGAGATAAAAATTTTAAAAACACTCTCAGTATAATTTTAAAAAAATTCTCAGTTTTTAAAACAAAAATATTTTCACTTATTTTAAAAACAATACTAAACTATCCCAAAATTTTTGTCTTAACTTTTCTAAAATTAGGTAGACAGCCGATAAAGTTGAGGAGCAGTCTTTGAAGTTTTTATTCTTCCAAATTTGTTCTAATCTGTGTTCAGAGTTGAGGAGCAAATCCGCCAACTTTGTCGGAGTTCACATGATCAAGAAGTCTATGATGAGTGGTGGTTGACAAAAACAGGCAAATTAATATCTATGACATGGAGGAAATCAACCGTCATGGCCAATCACGGTGATATATTCTTCTCCGTCAACAGCAATATCTTCTCAAACCATATCTTCTTCGGCAACGACGATATCTTCTCAAACTAGATCTTCATGGTATGAATGGAGACCTCCATATCATTGTCATCTTGATGGGGCGACAGCGAGAGTCGTGATGGTGGTGACGAAAGATGTAGAGCGTTCACCTTTGGGAGACCTTCCTCACCACTAACTTCGGCTCCATCAATGGATTTTGACGATGACGCCTTAGATTCGCAAGGAAGCAACGATTGCCATAGCAACCACTTAAAGGAGAGATTGGGTGGATCCACGGCAGCTCAATAGACAAAGGGATCCACTAGGCGACTCACTGTAGTGAGAGAAGAAGGAGAGAGAGAGCACAAGGGGTATTTTTATTAAGATTTACCACTGGTATACTTGATATATTAAGGTCTATCATTGAAATAGTAGGCTTTTTAACACTAATTTACCTAAGTTTATTACTAATATACTATAATTAATGTACTAAAGTATATTATTGATATACCATAATTGATTAATATTAGTGAATGTTATTTTTATTATTTTAATTTTTTAATTAATGATAAGAGACTATTTTCTTAATTTAAAAAAGTGATAGTTTATTCGAAAGAAGCCGTTAAAAAAGCTAAATCCCTCTATATCACTTGTCGTACAATAAATCCCATCTACTCTCATTTTTTTTTTTTTTTTATTTCGCACTGTAAATCCCTTCTACGGTCATCTTTTTTATAATTCGCAAAATGTAAAAGCTTAAAAAGTGCAACAAGGAGTAATGAGGCACGTGGCCCCATTCAGAGCTCCAAAGGCCCAAGAGAATTGTTTATTGGACGGCCCATTTTTGGGTGGAGCAATATCAGTACAGCCCAACTCCGTGATTAGGCAGCCTTAGCATCGATCAGACTTGGAAAAGTTTGGCTTTTTTTTGTTCTTTTTTTTTTTTTTTTTTGAGTGTGGATAATTTGACAAATAGAATCCTTTTAAGTGAGAGAAAACAACTCATGTGACTTTTTTTTTCCTCAAATAAGAAAAAGAGATCAATGATGTGCTCACCCCCCCGTTCAACGGTCCTATAATAATCTATGGGACAATATGTGGAATGGAAAAAAACCTGACCCATGCTTTCATTGACTAGTATTCAAAGAGTCCAAATCACATCAGATCAACATATTTGGTAGGCCAATAAGAGGCATAATTTCAACCTCATTGCTGACAATAAAAATTGATTCATGAGTGCTATCCTGTGGTGGGTCATCATTTGTCGTTATGCCACTGTCATCAGTGGCAAATCATGTCCCATTTTGTTAGGCTAAACACAGTTGTTAGTAGGATATTGTAGTCCTAAGTTTGATATCTCATTAATTTAAAGCTCTATATCATTTTTCATTTTTTATCTTTTTAGCTTAAATTTTCTTAAAAGTACTAATAATTGAAAAAAAAAATTCTTAATTAAGCTTACTTCAACAATGATCTGACTTTAAGAATTTGAAGTTTGAAGGTGTGGACAATAATGCATGAGAGAGGATATACCATAAGTGTGATTACAAAGCATATTGAGTACTTAATGTTCACTTTGAATTTAGTTTTGTATATAGGAGTGATTTGGATGATTGACAAAAGAGAGTAGGTGTGGAGAAAAGGAGTGTGTTGAAAAATAAAGTAGTGAAGTTCTGGAATTATTGGGGAATATATACATATGGAAAATTATAGCCTGACTTTAAACATCTAGATTATGTGTGATTTTTAAGTTAGGTTAGGATTTTTATTTGAGTAATTTAGGCTTAGGATTGTCAATACCTACATCTATATTCAAAAATTAAGATATTCCAAGTACTTTGAATCTCTACATTTCTCCATTAATATATATATATATATATATATATTTACACACACATATATGTACGCATAATCACAGTTTCATACAGAAGAACATGCTTATCTTTTTAAATAGCTACTTTAAATTAATTGAGGTATAGTTAATTACCCTGAAATTGGACCACCATGGAGTTAGGTTTACCAATTGTTGGTGCAAATTATGATTGAAGGAAATGATTCAGTGCTCATTAGTAAACTGTAGTATGAGTTAATATTAATTTAGTTAGATACCCTAACTTTTGTTTTTAACTCCTTTGATACCCTAACTTTTGTTTTTAACTCCTTTGAGGGTGGGAAAAAATCTTCTATTTATTACAGATTAGATGTTTTGCCCTTTTTTTTTTAAATTTAGTTTGTGAATGTTATTTAACATTTTCGAGGTCTTTCTAGTTGGTCTTTATTGTAACATAATTACCTTTGGGGGAATTTTCATAAAAGTCATTTTTTAAGATTTATTTTTTATAGATGTTACATATGTTTATTTATGGCATTACTTAATATGTAATATGAATTATAATATGACATAAATTTTTCTAAGTGTAGCACAAATAAACACTACTTTTAAAAGTGTTAAGTGTTGCATAATATGCAAATTTCTCTGTCCTTTGTCATTTGTCTTCTAGTTTCCCACTCTCACTCTCTCTTTCTCTAATTGACAAGCAGGTTTTCATAGGTTACAAAATTCATAAATCTTACGTTTTTTTTATTCAATTTTCACTTCACTTCATTGACTTTTTTTTCGAATAAAGAAAAACTGATATCAAGGAAATTAGTAAATTTCAACTAAATTGACAACTACTAATTTAGCAAAGATTAATAAAAGGGTTTACCCTTTTGACTTGAGTCAATCATTAAGTTACAGTTTTTCACGGTAAAATTAAGTTATGCTTTTTTTTTTTTGGCAACTGAGCTATAATAACCAAAAAAAAAAAAACCTATTATTAGAAATCTCTTGGTCTATGTTTGGTATACTATATTATATAATAAGACAGTAATACAAAGTTTGGTATGATCATTATATTGTATAAGTTAATACGGATAGTAAATTAATATGATCTATCTCATATAATAAAATACGGCCCATTTTTAGTGTATTGTACTATATTATTTTATATTGGGTACGTGATTCTTGTCAAAGTTGGATCTAACGTAAAGTTATGGTTAGGCCAACATAGAATTAGATCGGAACCTATAATTTTGGGAAATTTTCATATATGCCATCTTTTAAGGTTTTTTTTTTATAAATACCACACATGTGCATTTGTATTACAATTTAAAATGTAATATGAATGAAGTGTAGCATAAATCTTTTTAAGTGTGATATAAAGAAACACAACTTTTAAAAGTGTGGTATAACATATAATTTTCTCTATAATTTTTTAAAATTTTAGAGCAAATTTATATTTTCTAAATTTGTATTTTTGACATAAACTTTTAAAATATTATATTTTGACACTTATTTTTTAAAAAATTACATATTTTCCCCATAGTTTTCTTAAAATTTATATTTGACCCCTTAATTATGATAAAATTATATTTTGACCCCAAAGCCTTTGAAAAATTATATTTTAACCCCTCAAACTTAAAAAAAAAATACATTTGATCTTTATAATATGTTACAAACCAAACACCGTATTTTATTATGATATTACATCACAATACAATGCAATCAATACATGTTATATAATACAATACAATATCATCAACCAAGCATAGTCTTCAAATATAAGATGCTTTAGGCTACCTCTAAGTCAAACTACGAGCCTATAATGATATGCTCATGAAGGTCCAAAACTTTTATGGACATTATTTTCTTTTTTTATAATTACAAACACAATATCTTACTATATGAAATAAAAGACCTATATATGCACATCTTTTCTGCTGAACATATCTTGCATGTGATTCTGGCGTGGGACCTTTCTTTCTTATTGGAGTCATGATTGAAACAATCTCTAAGCTATACGTTAGCCTAAAAGCATATAAACTCTTCCATCTTTCTCTCTCTGCGGATAAAGTGTTTGAGCACTTACTTAAACCTTAAGATTTTCAATCATTAAGAAACTGTATGCTTTATGACCATGACCACTGAGTTATGTGTGACGATGACTGAGAGTCACAAACATACATAACATAATATATATACATATATGTATATATATAGCCAAAATATGAAATCAAATACTCAGTTTAATCGAAGGCTAGTAACATTTTTTGTTCATTATTATAACATCAAGTTTACATTTGTATGAGGCTTAATTTGTTTAAATATAATACTGAATGTTTTAAGTGTTAGATTATATTTATTGAGTGTTACACAAAAGCAAGTTAAATATTAGATGAGGAATGATATTGAAATTAAAAGCAAAAAAAATGCTACGAGTGTTTGAATGATTTAGGTATCTGATCGAAAACATTATATATCACTGCATATATATATATATATATATATTGATCTCTTTGTTGGATCCTCTCTAGGCAGTTGGCAACTGTAAATGATTCCCATTAGCAAGCATATGCGGACCACTAACGAACGACAAGCAAATTCTGATGAAAAAATAGTGCAAAAAGCAGAAGTATCCTAAGATTACACATCCATCAACGGTCTAATTGCATGAAATGGACAAGTAATTTGTGTACCTGTGTGACACTGATCAGTGCATAAAAGAGTACTCTACTCTTTATAGTACTCTATATAGTGCCAGTTGGGATCCCACATCTTCTCTGGAAAAAACTTTAAAAAAGTACTCCATAAATGGTGCCAGTTGGGATCCCATATCTTCTCTGGAAAAACCTTTAAACCTTTTTAATAAAAAAAAAAAAACCCTTCTCCCTCCTCCTCTCTTTCATTCTATAATCAAAGTAAATACCTTAATCATAATTAATTACATTATCTTTTATGTATTTTAACTAGCCTATTTGTTATAACCATCTTATCCAAATTTCACAACTAAAGTAAGAATACTCACCGATAATAAATATTGGAGTGATTATTGATTGCACCTTCATATTTATATATATAGAGAAAATTACATAAGTGTCATACTTTTAAAAGTTATGTTTATTTATGCTACACTTAAAAAATTATGTTAATATTATTATTCATATTAAATGTTAAGTTATGACATAATAAATATTTATGACATTCATAAGAAGTAAATCTTAAAAATGGTATTTATAAAAATTTACCATATTTCTATGTAAAGTGTCCGCAGCACCCTAAAAATAATTAATAGCCTTGTCTAATCATCAGTGAGAATAGGAAATATTTTTCTTTCTTTTTGGATCAACAATTAGATAAAATCATTTTTTTTTATTTTTAGCAAAACAATAATAATAAAATTAAAGCTACATTCTTAGTCTTACGTAGTGGCAAATTATCATTATTTTTTTCTTTTTTGAAAAGGCGAATCAAATTGGTTTTCAATGGTGAGATTGCTTCCTTTCCTATATATCTTGAAGCAAAAACTCTTTCTTCCAACATTTTAGGATGTAGGTGGAGTAATTTATTTCTTTCTTCACGCGTTAGTCAGGGAGTTGGTTTGAGGATAACTTGTGTAGATTGGTCCAGCAAACCGCCCATATTTTTTATTGTGTAATTTATTATTCGTAAATTTTTGCTAGAATTTATTATTCGTAATTATAATATGCCAAGCATTATTTATGTGCCTCAACAATCGCCATTTTCATGATCAGTTTGTACGGTGATTTAACCATTAACTCCATTCCTAACAAAACTCAACATAAAAAAAAAAAAAATTGCAATATTATATGATTTTCATGAGCACACACACACGTGTGGATGAAGTTGAAGATTTCATAAAATTGTATTATTTGCTTATAATTTAGGGATCGGTTTATTTTATTTTGATATAGTCATGTTGATAATCTGTTAGACAAACTGGTTTAAACTAATAACAGTGAAAGTCTCACATACATAACAATATAAAACAAAAAACTTCTACATTATAAAGCTCCTACATGCTACAATTTTTAAACCAATTTCTTCTGTTTAAACCGGGTTGTTAAACACCATATTAGAAACTTATATTAACCAACGGGTGTGCATTGTATGTAATCAAATTATCTAAAAATCAAAGAAAATACAAAGAAATACAAGCCGATAGTAGATTTTTTTTAATAGATATAAGAATATGTGGGTAAATAAGCAAAAGAAGTAATGGACAAATTTGATACGGTACATATGGCCTGGCATCTTTACTTGCCTTTTAAATAATGTTTCTTTGTCCTTGATAAATCTGCACTCAACTTTAACCACAAAAGAGTTTTTCTTCTTTTCAATAATTATTTATGGCCTTTCATGACCTCAACATGGTGCGTGGTCGGTTATACGTGGCAGCGCCTCACTTGTCAACTTTTGCTTTTTAATTTTATTCAAATCTCAACCATATAAAAACATCCACCGTCCTCTTGGAAGGACCTGCTATATAGTCAAAAAAGCTTATGCACACCCATAAAGAACAAATCGTTGTTTGATTGAAAATAATATATTTTCACACAAATGATTTTTTCATTAAGGGGAAAAAGACTTCATTTTCCTTGATGTTTGAAGATGGAAATGAAGATAGACAAAAGTTGGCTCAGTGGGCAAGAGTCCAGCTACCTGGCACTATAGTCCCCGGTTGGAGTCTCAAGAGAGGAGGAGCAATATCCTATAATCCTCCGACAAAAAAGGTTCAAAAAAGAACTGAAAATCAAAACCGCTCCCACCCACAAAACTTCACGTCATTGTTGTAAATTAAACATCAACCTAAAATTTAAATAAAAATTTTCTTAATTTGTATATGTAAATGTGTATGCTAAGCTATAATAAAAAAACAAAACAGATCTATTATTCATAAAGACATGTTGTTACCCAAAAAAACAAGTAGTAAAGATCTCTCTTGTATATCGTATTGTACATTGACATGTTAGTTTATACATGATCTGTCACATTATAGGAGGCTTTAAGTTTGATAATGGTACTTCTTAATTATAGTACTATTGTTCCTCATCACATTAAACAGTACTATTTTAAATAGGTGGTGTCTTTAGCAAAAACAACCTTAACAACAATCACATAAGAGTTTTTGGTAGAATTAAAAAAATCTCTTGAGGATTGTACAATTAAACCATCGAATTTTTATCAAATTTTTATTAAATATATATACACATATATATATATATATATATTCAGTTGTAAAAGTGACAAAAGATTTTTTTCAATGGAAAACACACAAAAAAAGTAGAAATAAAAACAAAAATAGAATTCATATTTTTAATTTTTATTTTTAAATTTAATGAACAATTTTTTTTTTTAAAAAAAGTTGTATTTCTAAAAAAAATTCTAATTTTCAATAGAAACGTGTGTCCTGCTAAATAATTAGAGCATCTCCAATGCAATTTTAAATTAATTGATATGCTAATCGCAAATTTAGTATTTGAGTGTAAACAAATACTCTCCAATACAATGTCTTTTTTAATATCAAATATGCTGTATGTTAAACTTTGTGTCAAATTTGCCACAAAGTTTAACATATAATAAATTTGACATTTAATTCCTATTGGTTAGTAGATTGACTTTTTTCTTTAATAACTACAACATTTTTATTTTTTTAATTATTTTAATATTAAAAGTTTGCTTTTATAAGTTTCAAGATTTAATAATTATGAAAAAACAAATATGATATCTTAAATAGCATTATGCATTAGAGCATAAAATAAAATAACACATATTTTTATATTTTTTGATAGCAAATATAATAGTGGCATTGTCATTTACATTAGTTAATATAATTTACGGTAGGATTTGATGATTTAAAGTAGTGAAACAAACACCAATGAAGTGTTTTCCAGCAATCCTATTTAACAATCTCAAAAGATTATAACCCTATTATTAATAAAACAGTAAAATTTAGTTTGAAAATACATTATATAGTAGATTAAATCTTATAATTTTGAGGAGTATAACAGATGAAGATGAAAAGCATTTTTCATGTTTTTCCTACCTATGCCTAAACTGCCTATATAAACCCCCCTCCGCCGCGAAACCTTTCCCTCCCACAAACTCAACCATTATTATATACCAAAGAAAAACTTTCCAAAAACCCATTTCAATTATTTTCTTTCATCCAAGGAAAACATGGCAGGCAATCACAACTACTATGATTCCAAGTCTGACCACACTTTTCCTCTCCATCTCTGGTTCTTCCTTTGCATACTTCTCATGTTCTTGGGCTTGTCTTGGTACACAAACTATGAGTCCATGCTAGAGAGCGCTCTTGACCAGATCAAGCTGGTCCTCATGATATCTCCCTTGGTGCTTCTTCTGGTCTTCCACTGGCACTCCACTTTCGACGACCGCCGTCGCAGTGGTGGCGGCGGGATCTGGAACTTCATACCTTTTGCTGATGATAGGGACTCCTTCCATAGGTCAGGTAGTAGTGGTGGTGGGACTCCTTGGGGAATTGGGTTACTTCTTGTCTTCCTATTCTTCATGATTTCTTACCACTCTTCTTTCCAAGAAAAATGGTTCCCTCTTCGTAGTAGATCATGAAGTACTGACTAATCATGGTAATAATTAGAGTGAAAGTGGAATTGCTTTTTTTTTTTTTTTTTCCTTTTCTTTTGGTGTTGTGTATTTGAGCCTTAATGTACAAAGCAAGTAGGGTGTGAGGGAGAGAAAATAGTGTATATTTTCTTTGTTTTATGAAATTAGGAAGTTTTTTTTCCTCATTTCCTCTGGATCTTTTTTTTTTAGTTTTATTTGTAAAATTTCTCTTCTTTGTTGCTTGGAAATCTGATATTACTAATCACTGATCATATTAATTTGGTGTAGTGGGTCCTATTTTTCTTTTTGGAAGAGATGTAGAATAATAAAATTAGCAAGTGCAAGTGCGATGGGGGAAAAAAGAAAACCAAACGCGAGTGTATTTCCTAAGCAAAACAGAGTCGAAAGTCGATTCATTAGGATATTCCGGTTACAAACAAAAGAGAACCTGCAGGGAAATACATCGGACCGGCCGAGTGAACTGTCTTTGTTTTGTTCTCTGTCTGCCCTGTAATTAACTGCCTGCCTACTTCATTTGGTGATAGAAATTTTGACCAATACAAAAGCCTCGCGTTTGGGTTTATGTCCGAATATTAGAGTTATGTTAGACCGGTAAGTAATCAATAGGTACTCTTACAAGCCACCTCAAATATTGTTCGCAAAATGGTTTGACAAAATTGAGAATTATGAAAAAGAACATCTTAGACAAATGATTTTAAACAGTTCCCTTTTTCCCCTAAAATTTTGTTTGATTAGTATTTTTTTATGGAAATTAGGATAATGTTTTGGATATAATTGATTATCTTTTTTTGTTTAATATTTAGAAATGTGCAATGCGAATATAATTTTCCTAAAAATATAAAGGTAGGTCTCCGAGTGTGTAGGAAAAAACTCGATTTATCAATGGAATAATCTAGTTAGCTATTGGAAAAAAAAAAAAAAAGAGTTTGGATGCAGAGATTAGTACTTGTAACTAAATTTTGGAGCTTAAGTAAGATTGTGGAGTATGATACAATAAATTATAACTCATATTTGACTAAAGTATTCATTATACTATATATTGTTAGTATTTGGGATGAATTTGACATATGGATTTTTCGGATTGATATGTTCCATATATATATTGACAAAAACTAAGCCAAACTTTTAGCTTATCAAGCTAACCTACTCTCATTATCTTTTGACTCTTGGCACCATAGCGAGTTTTAGGCAAGGGAGCCAGCCTAGCTAAACTAATGTCCATGCAATCTGTTTATCCCAAAGTAGAGGTTGTGTGGGACATGTATCCAATAATTTGTGGGTAGAAGAATGAATGGAGGCTATGAATTTGTGGAAGTAAGGAAGAGATTGAATTTTGCTAATGAGTTTAATTACAAATTACCTCCAAAATACAACAAACTTTTAAATACAATATTTAGCAAAAATATTGTGTTCCTAAACTAGATATGAAACCGGTAAAATGTGAGAGATTTAATAAATAACAAGGATGGTATTTTATGAATTGATACAATTAATGCAATCCATGAAATCTTTTCACATAAATGTGCCTCTTTATTGTGAAGGCATTTCTTCATGTATTAACATAACTGTTGCAATGGATATGTCTGCTTGTAATAGTCGTTTAGGTTTGTATAAAAATATACAACCAATAAATGTACCGGTTCGAAAAAACTTAAGTAAGTAACTTGTTGGGTGCTTCATGCGCCTCTAACTCCAATTTTCTCCATCGCTTTCTTTCCAAAAAAAGAAGAAAAAAAAGAGAGAAAATGACTGTAAAAATAAACTAAAACTTAAACTAATTAAAAATCAAAGAAAGTAACAACCAAAAAGTTTATGAAACTTGGGTTGCCTCTCAAAAAGTGCTTGATTTTAAGTTATCGGCTTGATTATTGGAGAAGCACTCATCAAAAAGTGGCTTTTGCCCCATAGTAGGTGTTATACAACACCACATATGGGTCTTGTGATGAGATGCCCTTAAGCTTGGCAAGATATGGAAAACCTTAGCACATAACACCAACTGTTGGAAAAACAGTACACAGCGGAGTTTTAAAATTTTTTATACTAGAGTATTTTCTAAAACACAAATTTGACATGTTATATACATAAATTAACCAGATCTTACTAACCTTACTTGCCGAAAAGCTCCCACAATCGATTAAGAAAAAGGATGTTGTAGAAGTACCTCAACCAACTAGCCTTCTTTGTTATGCTTTATCCATGATCGGTGTGTGTGTGGGCACACTCCTACAACTCTTCAACCAGGCGACTCTCATTCCAACTAATTAAGAAAACCCAAAGCTATAGTTCATGATGCGTGAACAATAGCTTACAGGGAGTTTCAGAGGCTCATTCTTAATCTCTCAATTGATCTAAATAACAATAAGTCTTACTCCCTTATTTATAGAGGTTGGGCCCAACGGTCAGTCCTTATCAGATAAGATCTCAAAAATTCAAATCAAAATCAATATTAAATAAAATCCGCGTGAAAACATGTGATCTATGTATCGCTCAATTGGTAGGCCGAACTGGCAGATTGGCCTGTCGAACTTCCTCTATCGGTAGGCCAAACCTGAAGACCGGCCTACCAAACTTACGATAAATGGTCCCTGCAACTCTTTTATTTCCTACCTGAGAATCTTGGGATATAGCCTCAATTTTAATTCAAATAATCCAATAGAGAAGTTATCTGATTAAAACGGTCATATCTAGATAATACGGTCATATCTAGATAATCTCTACGAAAATAAATATTCTTGATAATTCAACAAGTTTATCTTGAATTAATTTAAAATTAATCCAACTGATAAACAGACATGAATTATCTGATCCCGATAATTCAACAAGTTTATCTTGAATTAATTTTCATAAAATTAATTCAACCAATAACAGACATAAATTTTCTGATCCTATCAAATTTTCAGCTAATCTGATAATTTGGCACAAGTCACCAATTATTGGAAAAGTATGCCGTGTCGTTATAGGATTTTTTATGAGCTAGTAAAAGGGACCTAATGGACCTATATAGTTCAAGCCCTCGATAATTATAAATCCCAATGTCTCATATATACATTTCACAATTATCAACTCTAGCGCTACTCCACTAAAAGCTTAGAGTTATACTTTCAAACTATATAGAATTTCGAAGCTCGTATAACTAAGTCTCAATAACATATCATAATGTATCGTATCTATGGCGTACGATGCGGGCCCCACCTCAAGCCTCCATAGGACCCACCTTGCGGGGCCCTCGGACTTGTGGCTCTTATTGGTGAACCGTTCCCGTGCCGCCCACTCATCCGTACTGTCCCCTCTGGGGCCCTCTGGCCCCTCAGGGATTTCTTTCGCGTCCCTTGGGTTCAAACCTCAAACCTCCCTTAAGAGGTTCTTATTTTCATCTCGAGTACCAATTAAACTAGTAGCTTAATTGGTACTCGAGATGGAAATAAGAACCTCTTAAGGG
>CAMOHE010031057.1:0-11480 GCA_946598075.1 Artocarpus hirsutus
ATTTATTTTCTTAGAGATTATCTAGATAAAGTTGTTTTAATTAGATAACTTCTCTATTGGGTTATTTGAATTAAAACTAAGGCTTTATCCTATAGAATCTCGGGTGGAAAATAAAAGATTCGCGTGATTTTTATTTCGACAGTTCGGCATGCCGAACTTAAAGTTCGGCCTGCCTATGAAAATGTTCGTCCTGCCTATGCGCGAATTAAAAATCGCGTGTTTTCACGCGTTTTTATGCGTATCTTATCCGATATAGACCTGAATTTGGTTCTGTTTCAAATTTTTGAGACCTTATCTGATAAGGAATGACCCTAGACCCAACCTCTATAAATAGGGAGTGAGTCTAATGAGTTATAGAGATCAATAGAGAGATTAAGAGTGATACTCTACTGGTGAGAATCTGAAACTCCCTGAGAGCTCTTGTTCACAAACCACGAACACTAGCTTTGGGTTCTCTCAATTGGTTGGAAGGAGAGTCACCTTGAGGAAGAGCTGTACGTGTGAGCCCACACTCACTCCGATCGTGGATAGAGAATAGCAAAGTAGACCAGTTGGTTAAGGCTCTTCTAGAACGTTACTTCTCTACACAGATTTCGGGAGCTTGTCGGCGTATACGAGGTCAGTAAGATCAGGTTAATTTATACATATAGCATGTCAAATTTGTGTTTTGGAAAATACTTTGATTTAAAATTTTTAAAATTCCGCTGCGTATTATTTTTCCAACATATTCTTGGTGTATGTCCAAACTGTGTCAGAGATTGGCAATGTGGTCTGTTACTCATATTGATTTTATGAGCATGTCGTCAAGATAAACCTCCATAGTTTTCCTAATCAACTGAGCAAACATCTTGTTTACTAGGCACTAGTAAGTATTCGTCAGCCTGAATAGCATGTCTATGTAGCAAAACATTCCTTGGTCCATGGTGAATGTAATCTTTACTTGATTTTCCTTGGCCATCTTGATCTGATTATAGCTAGAATAGGCATCCATGAAACTCAATAGCTCGTGGCCGAGAGTCACAGTTACCAATTAGTGGATCCCAGGTAGCAGGAAGTAGTCCTTCGAGCAAGCTTTGTTTAGGTCGATAAAGTCAATAGACCTGCCATTTTCTGTTGGCCTTTTTGACAAAGACCATATTCGCTAGCACTTCGAATACATAACTTTACATATGAACCCAGCCTTCAGGAGCTTTTGAAGTTCTTCATTGATGGCAACATTTCTCTCTAGGTTGAATGCTATCCTTTTTTTATGACCAACTTGTGCCCAAGACGGACATTCAGGTAATCGCTAATGATGGTTGAGTCAATCTTGGGCATGTCCTTGTGGGACTAGGCAAACATGTCTTGATATTTTGTTAAAAACTTCTCTAAGTCTACTCGGATCTCAAGCTTTAGTTGGGATTCGAGTTGGACCATTCGGTAAGGTTATTCAGGGTCTATGTGATAAGGCACCAAATCTTCCACTTGCGTAGCTTGCACCTCTTCTTTTGGCATTCACGGGTCAAGGTCAGATAACATCCTTGGCTCTTGCTCAACAAGGAAAGCAATCTCGTCCACTTTGAAAATGGTTGAGACGTTTAGCTGCCAGGAATCCTTCTATCTTGACCTTATCACTTCAATCCCATTCTTAGTAGGAAACTTCATTGCTAAGTGATAGATTGAGACTACAGCCTTGAAGGCATTGAGAGTTGGCCACTGGATGATGATGTTATGCTGGGAAGTCTTCTTAACGACGAGGAACTCCACAAGGTTTGTCACCTATGCAGCACGTTTGTCGAATGTGATCGGCAAGTAGATCATGCCTATTGCTCAGACACACTCCCTTGAGAAACTATACAAGGGTGTCCAGACCCACCATTATTAATCAGCACCCACTGAACAATGTTGTTGGCTATCTATAGCCTACACACTAAAGCATCGTTATGCTGATGAATGAGTCTATCTGCTTCTTCCTCCATGAAGGTAATAGAAATGTCCACTTGCTGGCAAATATTGTTGATGTCCTTGGACATGTTCATGGGATCGACCCTTTTGACGAGCCAGGCCTCCCGGGCATATGCCTATTGGCCACTCAAGGTGTCCCCAATGATAGCCCACCAAAGATCGTGTGCATGATGTTGGGTGGTTTTGGGGGATTTCCATTGTCGTTTGGTATCCTAGGCTAGCCTTCTCGGGTCGAATGATCGTTTCTCCTAACATTGGTGCCAAGGGTCAAGACTTGCTCGACGAGCTCCTTGAGGTGCCCTTCTAAAATGAGCTTCTCAATCTGGTCTTTAGTTGGATGTAGTCACAAGTGTTATGTCAGATATCCTTATGGAAGTTGTAGTACTTGTTTTGATATCTCCTGGCTTTATTCCCCTTCAATGGAGGTGGGTTCACTAGCGAATTTTAGTTGTTCACCTGGTTCAGCACGTCATCAATAGTGGCCACCAAGGGTGTGTAGCTTTGGAATTTCCCAGTCGAGATCTTGGATTTGTCGATCTTGGGTTTCCTGTTCCTGTTAGTCGTAAGCTACTTGGGTGGATCCTGTTGCTTTTGCCCTTCTTGTTGTTGCTAGTGTCTTCTCTATCTTGGTGGCTATTCATGTAGTCGATCACGTTGGCATGCCTCTAGGCATAACTAAGCATTTGGGAAAACGTGCTCGGCTATATGAGGGCAAGCGACTAGATTAAGTTTTTGTTCCTAAGTCCCACTAAAAAGGTGTGCTTCAAAGTTTTGTCTTCCAAGTGTCTCACCTCTAATGTTGCTCTAGTGAAGCGATTGATGTAGACTCTTACCTCTCTATCATCTCGCTTAACAGTGCAGAGATGGGTCACTTCCTTCCTCCTAGTTCGGGACGTGGTGAAAGCAGCCAAGCAAACGTCAGACAGTTGGTGGAATGAGGTTATGGTGCTTGGCTCGATATAGTAGAACCATTGCCAAGCTAGACTAGTCAGTGTGAGTGAAAATGCTTTGCATATAGTAACATCGCTAGCGTTCTAGAGGAGCATGTGACCTTTTTATAGTTCTAGGTGCTCGTAGGCATCTGTCGTTCTGCATATGCTTTGATTTGTAACGCCTTGAATTTGTTCGACATGGGGGCCTATATAATTGCATCGGTGAAGGGTGGGTCATGCATGCCACCTTCGCCTACTCCATAGCGGTAGTTCCTAATTTGGTCAATCAGTTGTTGTGGCTCTCATAGTTGGCAACTGTTGGTGTCTTTGGGCAATTCCACCCTATACTA
Organism: Artocarpus hirsutus; assembly: GCA_946598075.1. Classification (NCBI taxonomy): domain Eukaryota; kingdom Viridiplantae; phylum Streptophyta; class Magnoliopsida; order Rosales; family Moraceae; genus Artocarpus; species Artocarpus hirsutus. Next base: position 3,227 of record CAMOHE010031057.1, read on the forward strand.
GGCTTCGCCCTCTACCCCATGACCACTTTCCTCTGGCCTATTCTAGGCAAGGCGATTCCCTTGGTCCTAGAGCCTATCAAATACTAAAGCCTGGGAACCTTATGGCGAGGGAGCGGTTGCGGCCATCCTAAGGACCGATTCGACATTCCTAGACAAGCCTATTTTTCACGGATATGCCCTTCGAGCCTGACATCTAGTATGCATGGAATTTGCTTCAGTTTTGGAGTCAGCCCTCTGCCCTGCTCGACCATTCGCCTGGTCTTCCTTGGCGAAAGGAAGGAGAGTAAGGGGTGGCTATTGTTGTGCTTATTGTTGCACCATTTGTTGCATGAGATGGTAGATCACAGCAGTCAGCTCATGGATTGGGTCCTATGTGACCTGATTGGGACCTCATTACTCTTTTTCTGATTCTAGTTTGGGGCGTTGCCTAACCCTCTCTTATAGGGTACCCTCATCCTGGTTGTTTCCTCTAGTAACCATGCCAAGCATGGTTGTCGATAGATGTGGCTGTTAAGTAAAAGTGCTAAAAAGGTGCAGGTGTCCTCCTTCTAGTGTCAAAATGTTGCTGCCTAGCTTTGGTCTACGATATATCAACACCACATGCAGCTACGCATGGTGGTTAGATAGCTCCTCCTGTTCATCTCGGCCTCTTGAGGTAGACTTACACAAGAAGAGGGACGTCTCAAAGATTAAAGGGGCACCAGTGTGGTGTTGGCCAAAGGCTATGTGACGCTTAATTCAGGTACATGTTTGGCAGATTTCGGGAGCAAAATTAGGTGGGAAAGAGCATGTTACCTTGAGCTACAATATATGTGCTCAATTTATAGGCTACCACTTAAAACGGGTGTTAGGTGGGTTTGACCTGTAACCCGCGTGTTACATCAAAACCTGTCCGATGATAGGCGACAGGTGTCATGATCCTTGCAAGAGGTTTGGTCTCCATTTGAAGGTTGAAATGAGGCCATATATTGACCTTCTATGGTGAGTCGTTGCCTGGATATAGGCTATAACAATCCAACCTAAGCACTTTGCTCATTCCAAGGAGTCGGGGGCCTTATGTGGCAGCCGATCATGGCACATGGGGCACCTCGAAGAGAAATGTTGATCATGATGAAGCTTTGAATTGGCTTCTCAATGGACTTCCTAAGCACGATGGTCGAGTAGTCACAGAAGTGGTCCTAGGGAAAGGTGCCAGCACACCCCCAACAATAGGTGTGAGAGAGTCCACTTGCTTTGAAGGTGGAGTGAATGCTCCTATTTATAGCTCTCACTTAGATCGGGTATAAGGCGGGTTTGACCCTTGATCTGCATGCACCGTACTATGTTGTCAGAATGGTAGGTGTCTGTTGTCATGATCCTCTAGGGAGGAGAATAGCTTACCTAAAGGCCAAAATGACATCGCATGTTGGCTTCCGTGGACAACTTACCTTCTACTGCCGTGTTTAGTTATGGTGTAACACTGGCGCCAAGCAGGGTACTTATATGAATCCAAACTGATCTATTCCTCATATGGTGGTCGGCGGTGACCAAGAAAGAGCTTTGGGATATTATCTAACCAAGCAATAAACATCCTTTTGGGATGCATGGTATGAGTATGCCAAGCAAGGTGATCAGCAACTCCAAGGAGTAGTCCTTAGATAGTGTGCCAAGCACACCCCAAGACAAGGAACGATGATTTTTTTGAGGGAGGAATGATAAATTAATATGTATTAATGATAATTTACATATATGTTAGTGTGGTTGTAATATGTCTCTTATGTATTTTAATATCATTAGACACATTTAAGATTAAGAAAATAGACATTTTTTTAGTGTATTAGCATCAGCGAGCAGAGCCAAGGCGTTAAAATGGAAAACATCAAATTTTGGTGATAGTACACCTAACACCTCGGGAAATTTAGGTGTCTTTTGAGTTATTTTGAACCTAGTTTATTTATTGATTGTATGTTTTTTTGCAAAACTAAACACCTATTAGAAACAAATATATCCATTGTGATAATTGTATTAATACATGAATAGATACCTTTACAAATGAAGAGTTACCTTAAGTAAAGGATGTATGCATAGAACTAGTTGTGTCCATTCATGAAATAGCACTACTGTCATTTATCAAATCTCTAGAAAGTTTATAGGTTTCATCGATATTCTAGAATACATTATTATTAGTAGATATTGTATTCAAGTGTTTATTGTATCTTGGGGGTAATTTGTTGTAAAAGTCGTTAGGAAACTTTGGAAAGTGAAGGCAAGTAAAATTGTTAAAGAAAATCTTTTATCAAGCTTCAATCACCTTTTCTTTTTAAAAATTCAGTCTCTATTATTTTCTCTATACACTTAAATTCTCCAATAATATAATTACGATGGTGAAGTAATTATGTATGTGCTCGTAACTCCTATCAAAACTTAATTATAAGAGAAAATTACATGTGATAACACACTTTAAAGTTTCTGTATTTATAAAGGTTAATTTCTAATTAATTGAAAGTAAAAATAGCCGGTAAACAAATTGATGGGTTCTTCCATATATCACTTGAAACCAATAAAGTGAAGTCAGGAAATTCAATAAGATGATCCAACGAGAAAAGGGTTTACCTTATAACCTCCAAAAAAAAAAAGGGTTGCCTTCTGGCAAATGTTTGATCTTAATCGTTAGGAAACGTCAACCAAGAAACAAAACTTGGAAAGCCAAGCAAACATTGGAATAAAAGAGGTTCCAGTGGAGGAGGAAACCTCTAAGAAACCTAAAACGCAGGTCCATTATCTTTTTCTTGCGTGCACAAAAGACCAAAGATAACAATTCTTATTCATAAACTTTTTGCAATATATATAGCTATTCCAATGGAAACCTAGCGAAAAGAAAATTGAAAAGCGAAGAAGCGCTCTGCATCCATCAATGGCAGTTTACCACAAAGCCTCTTACGAGGATTTTGAACCATTTTGCCAATGGCAAAGGGGGCAAGAACGTGACATTCTTGAGGTTCATCTCCAGGGTACGTACGTATCAGCTTTAATTTACTCCAGATTTGATTTCAAAACCTCACAAGCATTCAGGGGTGTTAAACTTAAAAGGCTAGTTATTTATTCTCATCATTTTCTTATACTTGTTAATCGAATAAAATATATAAAGTTAAAAACGAACCGGAGAATTTCCAAAATAGGGAAATTTTATGGTAGGCATTAAAATTACCTTACTCGTTGTGAATGCATTTCTTTTAATAATTAGTTTTATTACCATATTTCATATTTTTTTTAAGGACCAAAAAACTTTTGTATTATTGCATGGTATTCCCAACCATGTTAGAAGCTCCCTTCAAATTTTATATTGTATTTTTTTTCAGATTAGTCATAGAATTTAAGTAGGACAAAATTTTTATATTATAGTTGGCTTGTAAATCTATAAAATTCTGTGTTTCATATCTTTGATATAAAAAAGTTCACCATATCCTTGTTTAAGACATAATTTACCATAACTGAATGATAATTCTATACCTAACTCTCTTACAAAGAGTTTGAATCCCTCCCACTCAAAATTCAAAAAACAAAAAAAGAAAGAAAAATCCAGCATCTAACCTTGTAATAAATAAATCCAGCATGAAACATTGTAATAATTTTATTTATTTGTTTTTGGTAGGATTCAAAAAGGAAAACTTGAGGGTCCAAATCAACAACGATGGCATCCTAACAATTAGTGGTGAGCAACATCAGGATGAGAAAGCCAAAATCAGCCGTTTCCGCAAAGAGATCAAAGTTTCCAAAGAATGCACCGCTGATCAAATCCGTGCAAAGTTTGCCAAAGGCATTCTCTACGTTACTTTGCGTAAAATTTCGAACAAATCATCTCATGGAAGAGCAGAAAATAACGGCGCTACAGTGTGTGGGGCTGAGTCCATACGACGAACAACGAGTCATTTAAGAGATGGCATGTTGAGGATAGGAATAAGTACAAAGATGGCTGTGAGTATTGCGGTGGTGACTGCTGTGGGAATCGCTGTTGGGGGTTTTCTAATATGGAAGTCCACTTCAATTCCAGATCCTATTATATACTGATCAATTATCATGTGTTAACACAAGAAATATTGGCTTAGTTCTTGGAATTATTGTTTCGGATTGGAATTTGTGAGGCTAGCAATAATTCAAGATTGTTGCTAACCCCTAAGGAATACTAAATGATAATTTTCCCTCACACCTTTCAAGTGAACCTCTTTATTTCTATTTTTTTTTCTTTCTTTATATTATTACTTAATAATGTTTTAGAGTACAGAATTTAGTGGAGGATAGTTGCGAGTGGGTGTCAATTCTTAATTGGGATGTGCTATTAACTTTTCACCTAGGGGCGTTTGATATGCAGTAATCCTGAGATTGGAAATGAGAATCTCCAAGATTCCCACGTTTGGTACAAGAATTCTGGTTTTTGGATTCTTAGAAAACTCAATCCTATAGTATTCACTTTATCCCATTTTGAGGCATTATGAATCCCACTACCAAGGTGATATCCATATTCCTAGGAATTTCAAAACAATGAGAATCTCATCTTTTTTCTATGATGATGATAAATAAATAATATAATATAATATAAAAGCTATTAAATATTTATAATATTATCAGAACTTAATACTATTATTTAACGTTAATATTATATAAAATAACAATATACAATGAAGAATTATATTTTTATTATTATTTATCTTCATATCCATATATTATATATTATTTACCATAAAATATATATTATATATAATATTTTAAAATAATTATACTATTATTAAATAATAATATTATTATTATAAATTAATATTTTTATACAATATAAATTTAAAAATCATATCAATATAAAATAATAAATTGATAATAAAGATAATAAAAAATAACAATAATAAAAATATATAATATATTATATTAATATAAATAACAATAATGATTTAATAATAAGGATAATAATAACATTAATAATAATAATAAAACATAATAGTATACTATCAATATGAATAGTATAATAGTAATATTGATAGTAATACTAATATTAAATTATATTAATACTATTATAATAATTATAAATATAAAATATTACTAAATATGTTTAATATTTTTTATTACAATATTTTTATTCAATGTTAATATTAACATGAATAATAATATGTTATGAAGAAATATATTTTTATTATTTTATTTTCATATCAATATATTATATATTATATACAGTAATCTAATATTAATATATTGTTAAGTAAAAATTCTATTAATATTTTTATATAATATAAATATAGTATTATATTAATATAAAATAATAATTATTTAATAATAATGATAATAATAACATTAATATTCATAGTAATATTAATGTCAAATAATATAAAATATTATTTCATTATTCATATTTATATTCTTGTTATTTAATATTAGAGCTAGCATATTATATTGATACATTTAACATTAATACTACAAATTGTTTTTGTCGATTATACAAGATTGTTATGTATAACCAAATACAGTAATATACTATTTCTAGAAACCTAATAGAAGATTCATATGTACAACCAAACATGATAATATTGGTTTTTTGGAATCATATTGCCTACTATTATTTTCTGAGGAATATGATTCCTATTGATTACTGCAAACCAAACGCCTTCTAAGTTATTCTCTCTTATCTTTCATTAAGAAAAAAATCCCACACCTCTAAATCCTAACTAGTATCTACTCAATCATGCTAGTCATATTCACCGTTAAAAATTTACAACAATCCTATATAAGTAATAATCTTTTTTTGAAATTTTGGTATCATGTATTATAAAAAAAAATCACAATGATACAATTTTATTTGAAAAAGGAACCCTTGTGGCTTTTAAAAATATAAATCTAGTACCTATTCGTATTTTGGAACATGAAATTTTAATTTATCTTTTATTAATAAACTCAAATTAATTTCGTAAACCTATAAAAAAATCCAAAAGAAAAAATAAACAAAACACATTAGACAAAAAACATATATCTATTTTTTTTGGGGGGGCGGGGGGGTTTAAGTTTTTATTCTTATTTTCTTGAATAGTTTCAAGAAATTAATTTGAGATTTTTATAGGCCCCTGGTTAGGAAGACTTGTGTTAGAACAAGGAAGAATTAATTGTTGCAAGGGTGATATTGGGTTCTTGGTTGTGGGATAGGAAGTTGCTAATGAGGCAATTGTTGTGTGTATTTTGTTAAGTTGGAAGTTAGAGTTAGTTTCTTTGGTTTTGGGGTATAAAGGGGGTTTTATGTTAGGTAGTAAAGTCAGAGAAGAATTTGGCCATTTTATTGAGTAATCAGTGGGTGAGATCCAATAGTATTAGATGTTTGTAAATTTTTAGGTTCGTTAACAATTTTTATTCAATCTAATCAAAGTTATTCTTTCTACAAATCTAGTGCATTAGATTCTTCTCTGATTTTATAGGATTCATCATTTTGGTGTTAGAGTTCTTTCTCAAGAAATGGCGGGTAAGTGAATTGTGGTTCAATAAGGCTCCAAGGAGAAGGAGGTCAACAAAGTTTGAGTCTATGGATGGAGGAATTGACGGGGTTAGGGTGGAATTTAAGGCAGAGCTAAAAGAGGCTTTGTTTCAAAAAATGGCAAAACTCCATCAATTAATGGAGGAGTAGATGCATCACTTCTTGGTGGTGGCACGAGAAAGATCACCAGCAATGGTGGCAAAAAGACGCCGATGTCAAAGTGTAGGGCACCAGCAATAGTAGGGAATGAGCAAGCGATGGGCAAACGCCCTGTAGTTCACGAGAAAGGAGACAGGGTTTTCACAGGATTTGACTTCGCGACTAAGGAGAAGACTAAGCTTCTCACATTGGGCTCCAGGGTTTCGTATGGAGATCGACAAGAACTAAGCATGACAACGTCAAATAGAGTTGCCAAGCTTTGATGGGTTAAATCTTAATGGACGGATACTCAAGATTAAGAGGATTTTCTCTATTTGTCATTTTTCCAAAAGAGACAAACATGTAACAAGAAGTATGGCTTCAGTGGGAAGATGGACAGAGGGATTTTGCTAATTGGGAGGAGTTTAAAGATGTGGCAGCGATTTTTGATTTCACTAAAGGGCAATCTTTGGGAGCATTTCTTAGCCATTAAATAAGAAGGGACCATCATCGAATATCATAGGAGATATAAGATCTCTGCAACTCTTTTTAGGGACGTTCCTGTGCATATCTTGGAAGGGATCTTCATTAACAGACTTAAATATGATGTTTGGGTTGAATTGAAAATCTTGAATCCTTCTAGGTTGGGCAAAATGAGGGATCTTGTGCAAAGAATTGAGGACAAAAATGTGGTCTTAAGTAGTAAGCATGAAAGAAAATTTCCAGGAAAAATGTGAAAACTTAAGGAGTTGGTGTTGTTCCTAGGCAAGCTTCTTTTTGATCAGTCCGTCCTATGGAAAGTGTGCCTCCACCGAAGCATGGTCTACCTTACAAAAAGCTGTCCAAATTCAAGTTTCAAGAAAAGGACAGATAATCGTCCTTATTCATTGTGGAGCCACTTATAGTTTGATTGCTAAGCATTTGATAGACAAGCTTACAATTTCGGTTACCAAAACAAAGGGTTATGGCATGCAAGCAAGTAACAAAATGTCTTTAAGAGGAATAAGAATTTGTAAAGAAGTATTCTTATTGTTATAAGATTTGCCATTGTTGAGACTCTTTTACCCTTATAATTGGAAAGTACAGATATTATTTTAGGATTGTAATGGTTGGAACCATTAGGAACATTGGTGAATAATTGGAAGCTCAAAAGAATGAGATTTAAGATGGGAGATAGTTGGGTTCTACTTAAAGGGGCTCCATCCTTGGATAAGTCGATGGTTTCCTTAAAGTCAATATCAAAGACTATAACAAATGAAGGGCAGGGGTTATATATGCAGTTTAGTAGGTTAGAAGTGTCAATATCATTAGGAGTGTGGCTGAATTCAAGAAGAAGCGTGGCAAGTGTTGGACGCACATTGGTTGGTTGTTTCAAATTCTAGAGGGGTTACTATCAAGGAGGAGTAATTATCATTGCATCATTCTTAATGAGGGAACAACTGTAGCAACATTCATCCTAACAGTTATCCCTATTTTCAAAAAAAATTGTTTTAAAAGTTAGTTAAAGAGATGTTATTAGTTAGGACTGTTTTACCTAGCACTAGTCCTTTTGTGCGTTCGGTGTTGTTGGTCAAAAAAATAATGTAAGTTGGAGGATTTTTAATAGATTATTGAGCGATGAGCAAGGTTACAACA